>CAJUYH010004258.1:0-28010 GCA_910591685.1 Galerucella tenella | reverse complement strand
GGGGGGCAGAGATTCTCTAGATTTTCCGGAAAACTAAAAGAGTTGAAATGAAAAAAAAAGTACCGTTCACAAGGGAAGAACATAAGCTTTCGAATGAGGTGTATCAGAACCCGATAAAAGGATCCATTATCCCTAAATTCCGGGATTTTCCATAAAATTTCGGAAACTTCCAAAAATCCGGAAAAACCGCCCTGACGAAAACACGTGGTTTATTGGAATGCGCGAGAAAATGTTTATGTAATCCCCCGGAGTGTCTTCGAAACCCTTCAAAGTCCCATTATTCGGAAGGATTCGGTCAAAATACTTTTTATAGACAAAATACAACTAGATTCATAGGGGGGGTCAAAATATCGACCAAAATTTAGCTTTGGCGGGAATTCCCAAAATTCTGGGGTCCCAAAAAAAAACCAGTGACAAGATATTATAGATGCAGATTTCTCCTTTCAAATGAACTTTGAATCATAAAAAAATATGCATTTTTACCCGAGTAATTAGAAAAATTGTCCATCCGCTCAGAAATTAAGGAGCTGAGAGCGCCTCCCGAATCCAGGTCAGATGTAAAAAATACGGCGCGCGTTTGTGGCCCGTTATCTCGGAAACCACCAAATTGACGACGAAAACGATGGGGACCATTTTTGTAGGCATTGATCTGATCTTCATTTCTGTCCAAATCCGAAATCTCTAGGTGCCATATTTTGGGAGATATGGACCAAAATAGTTGGGAAAATGGATTTTTGGGCTCTTCAGGGCGATTTTCAGGGTCTTGCGGTCATTCCGCCATATATGAGATTTTGAGAGGTTAATGTACACATCAATACCTACAAATTAAAAAAAAAATGACACCGGCCCGACCTATTCTCAAGGTTGATACCCTTATTTACTGGACTATTACGTTCTTTCTATATGAGACCTTTAATAATCAGGGTTGAGTTGTTCAAGGCAGACAATTGCTATTGTAATTTAATGATGAAATAAAGTATACCTATGTAATCCAAAATAAAAATGTATCAGTTTTTGTTTAAAACAATTCACCTTTCTTATGAAGATTTTAATTATACAACTCTTTTTATACTTTTTATATGAATCCTTCGAATATTATAAAATTTACAATTCTTCAATAAATATTTTATTCCCCTCGTAAGCTACATGAATCGTATTGTATTCAGATAAATTGTCAATGCTTCTGTTTCTGTTAGAAGGCGTTTTATCTAACAGTTGGAGACGTCTCATGCGTCTTATATTGAATAGAGTAGGTATTTGATGTTTATTTCAAGGATTCTGAAGATGCTTTATTGAATTTATGTATCGGCTATTTGTTACTAATTTAAGTTTAGGCTATAATATTTTTATATGTAAGAGACTCAGATATTTTCTGGATAGAATTATGACTAATTCAAACAAAGTATAAGGTTAGCTTTTTAAAATCAAAAGTACTGTTTATGAAATTATCTATTTTAATAAATAAATTCACTGCAGCCTCGCATCTTCTTCATAGCTTATATTTACCAGGTTTAATTTCTTTATATCTCCCTGTTCTCAGGAGCTATATGAAGTTGGTACACATTATAAGTAATTTATTCTTTATGATCCCATTCAGGAATTTTACTTTTTAGTTTGTCAATTAACAACAACCATTTGCAACGTAGTATATTATGAATTTTATACTTTTCAAGTATTGCCCATTCATTTTCCGTTACTAAGAATTTTTGCAGTTCTGCATATTGGCAAGAGAATTCCAGGCCATTTTTACATTCCAGCGCAACTGCTAGCATGATTCAGTGGAATTTCATCGTGACCATACATCTAACACAGGGGTTAGATTACTTGCTTCTCCAGCTGCTTCACAGGCACCTCCAAATCTTATTAAAAGCTTCTGGGAACGTTTCATTTTTGAAAAATTAGACCTTATCTTGCAAATCGTGTTAGTTGTCATCAACCACTTCGAATGTTTATGTTATTTTCGTCACTGTTTTTATCATCAGCATCAGAGTAATCACTAATTTGTTCTTCGAAAATGGTTGCTGTAGTCGTATTTTCTAATTTTAGAGTCATAAACAAACCTTGCACAGTAAGGTTTAAAATATGCCAAAACACCTAAAGTGACAGTCTTTTACATTCAATTGCGGTATAAGGGTTGCATCTCTTTGATTTAAGCTGTCAACATTCACGATCATTAAAATCATTAATTAATGATGTGCAACACTTCAAGACTTTTGTGAGACTTGGTTGTTTTGACTATAAACAGTTATAATGCAATTAGCACTGCCTAAAAATCTAGTGAAGGCAACCAATTATCATAAATATATCATAATATTTTTGAGTGATTTAAGCATAAATCTCGCCTACAACTCCCACATCAACCTTTAATGCTAATTCGACTGGACTATAATAAGTCATTTTGTAATTTAAATTATATTTATTTAAGAATAACGCCAAGTATTTAAAAATAATAATTAATTTTCACTAATAACTTCAGAAATTAAAAATATCATTAATTCCCTGTTTCTTAATCAAAACTTTTTATAATTTCAAGTTACATATTACTTCAAATGTTTTGAAAGGAATTTAAAAAGTTTTTTTAGGCTTACGCTTAATTAAAAATGATCATTTATTTTATTGACCCTGTGAAATTTTAAATGTTTGAATTTACTTTTCGAATCCTCACTTTGTGGAATTGGGGCATATTATACCTCATTTAAAAACCAGGAGGAGTAATTTGAATTTAAGTTGGCAATTCTGTACACCTCGGATTGGTCAGATACCGCCCAGTTTCACACAACACCTTTTAGCATTAACATCAGCTGATAACTTCCAGTTTTGATAGTTTTGACAGATGAATATACTAGATTATGAGCCCATGGGGAAAAGTGTCGCGATTTGAAACAACAGCGAACCTATTTCGAACGATATTTATCATGCCACCATCAGTTCCAGCACTATGGCGTACATTTTCTCTTGTGCAGAAAAGCGCAGTGGAAAACTGAATATTTTATTTTCCACCTCCTAAAAATGTGATATGAAACTGTACGCCGTTTGTTACATTTGATAGTAGAATCATAGGAGATCGGTCCAGACTCTATGACGTTCAAAAATAATCGTTCGGAAAATCTAGGAAAATTTTTGAAAACTCTTATTTTCTACCCTCTGAAAAGGTGATTTGAAACTGTACGGCATTTGATTCTGTAGATTATCCAACATATAAATAAATATTTAACAGTGGTGCTGTACAAAAAAAGTTGTGTGAAAAGCCGTGGGAAATTTTTTATTTTCCGAGATTTTCCCACTCAAAAAATATCATCTGAAAATTTTCAGCATTTTTTCTACTTTCGTAACATTTCGTAACACGTATTTTGTATTTTGTGTTTTGAGTTTTCAAAAATTTTCCTAAAATTTCCTCACGATTATTTTTGAACGGCATGGAGTCTCGACCGATCTTCTATGGTTCTGCTATCAAATGTAACAAAAGGCGTACAGTTTCATATCACGATTTCAGAAGGTAAAAAATGAAATGTTCAGTTTTCCACTGCGCTTTTCTGCACAAGAGAAAATGTACGCCATAGTGCTGGAACTGATGGTGGCATGATAAACTATCGTTCTGAATGGGTTTGCTGCTGTTTCAAATCGCGACACTTTTTCCCCATGGGCTCATAGTCTATACTTATTTTTGTAATCGCATCCGCTCTTGTTATTTTATTATTTTCACTTAGTGTCGTTGAAACTGTTCCTTTAAAACCTTCAGTAAGCAATTGTATTGAATATCTGCAATTATGGATCCTTCTACTTCGAGTACCAGCTCATCGCTTAGTCCGGTAAAACAATGTAAACCGTGTACTTATAGGTCATTTAGGACCGTCAAAAATCAAATACATTCATCTTATATCTACATTTTCTCAAGCAATTGGTAAGATTATTACTTTTATATCAACATGGTATTAAATGCTCAACATTTTCCTTATGAGTAGTAAAAACAACGGTTCGCCAACTATTAAAAGAATACCGAAGTGGAGGAACAAAATATAGTGCAGAAAATATTGGTGTAATACCAGGACTTTTGGAAAATTGTGATAAGTGAATTCAAAATGCTGTTCGAAGAACAAAAAAGTTATTTGTATTGGCTAAAACTTTGCAAGCATTGAAAAGAATGAAATTTAACTGTGTAATCCTTTGAAGATATAAATGTAATATTTCCTTATAAACATTGTATTTTTACACATTTGGAAAGATATCATCAAAAAAAGAACAACAAAGAGTCTGTCTATAGAAGTTATAAGCTATCGAAGATTCAAAACAATATAGAAAAGAACGGGTTTTGTTAGAAAATCGGTTTTTGAAGGCAAAAAAGGAAGATTACCATGAAGAGAGTATCTCACAAGTACTGTATTTGGAAACTGAAAGTAAAAATTATGTTTTCAAAAATAAAATTACTGACATCCTTTTCATTGCCAGTTATTTGCTAATTAAGCCATATTAGAGTAATGTGCTAATCTAATCTTTCAGTTTAAATTAGATATTTCAAATACGAAACAGGAAAAAGTTCCACATGTGACAGAATACCCGTCTGTTTAATGTTTAGGTATGAAAATCTACTGGACAAACGAGAAATCGACTTATGACTATGCGCGGCTGATTTTTTTAATCACTCAAGGCATATTTAATAGATTTGGACACGACTGTTGAGAACTTTTTCGGAACACACCCTTTAGTAACTAATCTAGTAACTTTTAGTGGTGTGAGTAAGGCTTTTCAAATTACTCCTCCTGGTTATTAAATGAGCTATAATATTATAAATGAAGGAAACTGTTTATAATCAATTCCACTATTTCATAAAAAATATGAATATTATATTGAATATTACCCTCCTGTATTAAAAATCCCATATGAAGCGGGATCTTATCGCGATGAGATGCCGCTAACTATCGAAAAGATCCAGCTAGATATCGAAAATTTCCCTGTAGGTCCGTAACTATAGTAACGAGTGTTAAAACTGCGCATTATTTGTCATTGTGATGACATATGCCAGATTTTAAAATTCGTTGAAATGTCGCGATTTGGACAAGATTCTTTAAGTTCTATTCAATGAAAAGTGAACCCAAAAATATACCACTTTTATTTCTTCTATTCGAGAAATATTCTACCGAATTACACTCGTGCATCAAAATAAACCTGATAATTTTATATGAAAGCATCTTGTCAGTAAAAACTGGATTCTTTTATTTTCATATTTCGCCAAAGTATGAAAACAAACTCATGCAGTTATTAGACAACATGCTTTCATATAAAATTATCGGTAATTTTGATGCACTTGTGTAATTATTAACGATAATTTTTTACTGAATATAGTAACCAATCAAATTACTTAACTTTAAGTCATGTGTCAAATTATATCCAATCACCTCAGGGTTACAGCGATAATACCCTACATGTGGTGTTTTCAGTTTGGTGTTTATTTTTTATTAAAAATTAATTGAACATCCAACTGACAACTGGATTAAAAATGTCGCGAAAATTTGGTATTGCATCTAACGATTCAATTAATTTACCCATTGTACTTTTCACAACTGTAGTTTTAAATGAAAATGAATAATATTTGATTAAAACTAATAAAGTTTGTAATGAAAATTATTAAACGTCAGATTGACAATCAATTTTTTTATATCTACAAACTAAAAAATTATCTTATCGAATACTCCTCGGGTCTTGATAAATACTCAAAATTTTGTGATAGAGAATGCTTCAAGAGTGATGCTAAAAAATAATAGCCCTCGGCCTGCGGCCTTGGGCTATTATCAAGCAACACGCTTTCAGCATTCTCTATGACGGCTAGATCGCAACTGACACGCCTTCAAAGGGTGGTCAGTCTGGGGGCAACTGGCTGCATGAGGACTACACCAACTGCTGCGATGGAAGTGATCCTTGGTCTTCGGCCTCTTCACTATGTGATCGAGGCTGAGGCGGGGAGTGCTTTCCTGCGCTTGAAGCGTCTGGGATACGTGCGAAGAGGGAAAGAGTGCAGACACGTCAAGAAGCTCCGGCTCCTGGAAGATATTCCAGTTCTGGCTCGAGCGTCTGACGAATGCTAACGCAAGTACTACTTCGTAACCCCATACAGGGCTATGATCCGGGGCAGAGAATCCTGGGATAAAGAGACGAATACACAGCCTCATGGGAGTGTCTGGTTCACAGATGGCTCATGCTCTGGTGACAGAGCAGGGGCTGGAATTTACTCTAGGAACCCAAGGACACAAATCTGTATACCATTGGGTGATGGTGTATCTGCATATCAGGCCGAGATATACGCTATCTTGGAATGTGCGCAGATAAACCTAGACAGAGGTTATGTGGATCGACGCATAACCATTCACCGACAGTCAGGCAGCAATTAAAGCCCTGAGTGGATATACCATCAACTCAGGACTTGCTGACGAATGTCGAGAACGACTTGCTGATCTCGCAAGTCGGAAAGCAGTGCGGCTAGAATGGATTCCGGCCCACTCTGGTTTTGAAGGCACGAAATGGCGGATGCACTGGCTGCAGAAGGGGCGGCAGCTCCTTTCTGCGGCCCGGGCCCGACCCTCGGCCTAACAAAACAAACAATACGCAAGGAGACGAGGAAGTGGCTGAGGAGCCAGCACCTCGCTCATTGGAATGCTCTGCAGGGTCCTAGACAATCCAAACTTCTACTGAAGGGATGGACTGATGGACACGCTGGGGCAGCTATTGAACTACCAAGGAGTAGGTTGAGGAAGATAGCAGGACTCTTAAAAGGTCACTGCTGTGTGAGGAAGCACATCTACAACTTAGGAGTAGAGGAAAGTTCCCTATGTAGGGGTTCCGGCATGACTGATGAAACGTCAGTCCATGTTCTCTTGAGTGTCCACACTGGGCTGTATTACGCAGGCGAATCTTCGGAGTCCCTCTCATGGCTCCTGGAGACACAAGCAGGCACCCACTGAAAAAGGTTGTGGCCTTTATTGAAGGGCTTTGCTTCATGGATGTCTAGGTAGCAGAAATGGCATAATGGGCCCGCCAGTGGCCTCAGTGCCGGAACCATGACTTTAGTTTGGCTGGGTCAAGGCTCGCCTGCACATTCTGTAGTAGTATGACAAAATTATCTCGGTATTATCAAGACCCTAGGGGTATTACTACTGATAACACTACTGAATGACAGGGCTAGCTATACCTAGGTTGGTCGATTTCAAAAAACTTGAGAAAAAAATGTCCTCATTGAACTGGATTATTAATTCGGTTGTGTGTGTCAATAAAAGCTCCTGGACCAGATGGTATAATCCCAGCGCAAATACATACATCTCCAATACTTTCTTAAGTCTTCAGAGCACCATTGGCAACAGGATAAATTCCAACTGCTTGGAAAACAGCACGAATTGTCTTTATTCCCAAATCAGGTACTTATTATTCCCAGGCAAAGTAATTCAGGCCAAAAACTCTGTCTTCTTTCGTGTTGAAGCTAATGGAGAAACTTATTGATAGGCATGTTAGGAAAAACTATCCTATTGAAAGACGACTAGGTACATTCAATTCAATCAGAAAAATCCCGTGCAACAGCGTTACACCAACTGTTAGGCTGCACTAGGAAATCAAGAAATATCTCTTGGACCATACCTTGATATAGAACGAGCGTCCTTTGATTTCATGATAGCTGCTGTTGTAAGGCGTGGAGCAGACGACACTACATGTTGGTGGATTAAAAAAATGCTTTCCAACAGGACTGCAATAGCAACCTTATTTAAAGATTCCATGGAGGTATCGATGTTGAAAGGAATGCCACAGAGAGGAGTCTTATCACCTTTGCTGTGGGATCTCGTCATAGACGAGCTCCTGGAGGAATTGAAGAGTCTATACACCCAGTGGTATGCAGATGATCTGACAATACTTTCACTGGGAAAATACCCTAATGTTATATCGGTGCTGATGTAACAAGCTCTGGAGACGGTGGAGAATGGTGTAGAAAGGAATGCCTAAGTGCGAACTTTACAAAAAATTAGCTCATTCCCTTCACTAGAAAAAGGAAGGTTGAGAGACTAAATCTGCCAAGCCTCTTCAACGTGCAGCTGTGTCTAGGTCAGGGGGTCAAGAATCTGGATATAATTCTGTATGCAAAACTAACCTGCAATTCCCACCTACATGACAAAACAAATAAAGGAAAAATTACCCTAACGGGCGATAAGAAACACCCATGGAGCCTAAATTTGGTGATCAAAACAGATCAGAGAAAAGCCTAACGAAGGACGAAGGTGCTGGACCCTTGTGCAATAACCACGCTTCGTTGGGGAAGCAAATGAACAGTGAAAAGGGATATATGCCAAAAGATAGCCAGATTACTGCAGGGGCCAGATAAGGAAAGTGACAAGATTACTCACCCGTTGTTAGGGATATACTTATATAGGGAGGAACCTACCAGTATCACATATTATCTTCGAATGTGCATCACTGTCTCGTTGGAGATATTTACTCCTAGGACTGGTACCCAAGGGAGGATTTTTTCCTGGACCTGGACTAAGTCGTTATTTTGATTATACGGGGTGTCCCAAGTTATCGTATACAGGCAATATCTCGCTTATTTGACAAGATAATTAATTGATGAAAAAACTGCATTGAATGGCATTAAAGTATCCTCCTAATGGCTTATAAAAAAATGTCTTACATTTGACAGTCCTGTGATAGCTACCCCTCACTTTCTATTTTCAAATGGCATCCTCTGAATATTGTCGTTGAAAATTGCGTGTCGTTCTATTTGGAATACAACGATAGCACATACTTGTTATTTTTTTCAATTAATATTAATAACAAAGGCATCAATATTTCATAAAGTATGAATTTCAACTAAAATACCTCTGATGCAATTCAAAAACGAACACAGCAAGTGTTCAAAATTATTTCCTGCAGAATCCATACAGGTTGAAAAACGTGTTAAAAGCTCTCTTGTGCAGGCCGTCTGAATCATAGCTGATGTAACGATACGACATGCTTCACGAATGCGTTCTTTAAGATCATCTCAATCATAAAATACCAATCAACCTAGAATTGTAATCTTGCATCAATGCTGAACAAAAGAGAATATTTGGCAATCTTTTGTTGACGCAAGATTTGGCGAAATACTATCAGTCACGATTTATTTTTCTTATAAACAGCTGCATTTTTTTTTGTAAAGTCAATTCTTTTTAAAAAAGATAAAACTCTCCCTCAATTTGATATTAAAATTCCCGCTGAAATTTTTAGTTCATGCGGCTAAACTTCAGATGGCTTTTAAAACAGTAGTCACTGATGCCAACGTAAGAGTTACAATTCTAGCTTGAAGTATTTTATGACTTGGAGGATCTTAAAGAACGCATTCGTGAAGCATCTCGTAGCGTTACACCAGCTATGATTCAGACGGAGCCTGCACAACAACACTTTTAACACGTTTTGCAACTTGCAAGGATTTTGCAGGAAATAATTTTCTTCACTTGCTGTAATTTTTTGTTCGTTTTTTGAATTGCATCAGAGGTATTTTAGTTGAAATTCATTCTTCATGAAATATTGATGCTTTTGTTATTATTAATTGAAAGAAATACAAAGTATGTGCGATCGTTGTATTCCAAATAGAACGACACTCAATTTTCAATGACAATATACAGGGGGTGCCATTTGAAAATAAAAAGTGAGGGGTAGCGAGATATTACCTGTATACGATAACTTAGGACACCCGGTATTTGAATCAAGTCTTAGTCTTATAGTGTTATGTGTAATGACTCTACAAATAAAATTTGTATACTAAAACTGTTCAGTCTATATCGATTTATCTGTAAATATTCAAATATACTATAATATACCAGTATTGTACCTTGTATATTGAAACTTCTGTTTTCTCATTAACGTTCAAAAAATTGCCAAATGCCTATCAAAATTTTAAATATTAATGCACAATATCATACCGCCTTTTATCGAGTTAATTGTTAACGTCAGACATCTGTTGTCATGTCATCAATACCTGGGGGATGAGCCCATATTATCAATTTATTTATCTCAAAACATGATATCTCCATATCTCCCTGCTGTAGGTAAGTAAATTTATGCCAAAAAACCGTAATAATCTTCCCTGTTCGGTAAACCTAAAAAAGCGTGCCACTCGAAAAACCACCAGGTCTTAAAAAACCAAACATGACGTTCACATTATTTATTCTTTTGTTACAATTTAGCTACCGACTTGTGACAAAAGAATAAAAAAATGTAACAGTACAGGACCGGCTGTTAATCTGTGGAACTACTATACGCTTGATTTATATAAGTATAGTTTATTCATCACTATAAATATTTTTTTCTATTACCGTCACTAAAACCGCATCTAAAAAGGGTTTGACATTCGCAAAACGTCTAGTGTTTGAAATGCGAAAAGTCACATCTCGTTTATCTTTTGTTTTTCAAACAACACATAAAGTGTATCTTCTGCAATTTATATTTAATTATTCCGTGATCATTTTGTAGCTCGGTGTCAATCGATTTTTCAATGACACGTCAGTCATTTTGTGCATATAATAATTAAAATAATATAATATAATTATGTTTTTTTCTCATGCGAGCGTAGAAAAAGTATAGAAAGCACCTAGTGTCAAAAGCAAAAAATATAATAACAATACAAATATTCTCAATGAATGATAGGAATGACAAGGGATAGTTTTCATCATAATTCAATAAGTGGTACTAGAATATCATTAATTATAGAACAAAGAAATTGAAAAAGAAATTACTAACCTAAACTATAAAGACCAAATAAAACTAAAAGATGTAGTTGTCGTTAAAAGGAAATGAATAATTTATTAAATATTAAAAAATTTCACGGCCTGTGGCAGTCGCAAATTACTGTAGCTGCAACGCACAGGAAAAGATGATCAAGGATCTTGCCTATGGACCATTCAAAACAAATCGAAAATGAATGAAAATCACCATAAAAGATTTGTCGTTTATTGTGAGATCCATTATAAATGAGTGTTAATTGTTAGAATCAATAAGAGTGATTAATCCGAAAGCAATACAGGGCTTTCCACGATGAGCGTTAATTAGACGTTTCTGGCAAACCAGACAAAGAATCAACCTGAAAATTTGACAGTATGCATAAATGAACATGTTCTACACGCCTAAAATATTTTAGACGATGCGGCGTTGCCGTTTCTACTGTAAAGTAGCGGTTACTTTGATTTTTCAAATGGAACACCCTGTATATAATATCATATTATGATTTCTTATCACTTCGTCAACAATTTCATATAGTATCTCCCTATACCTATCTCTTACCGTTCAAGAGATATAAATTAATTTTGATTTTTTTTTCACCAAACATGTACTTTTATAAACGCTGATAATCTTGAACTCTCTGGTACTAAGACGATCAAATTCGGAATGAAGTGAAGTGATACCATAAGGATCCTCACGTCGGAGCCATATTTTGTTTTGTCTCATACAGGGTCGTTAGAAAATGCGGATACTTTGTTCACATGAAAAAATGAGTAGAAGTCAATTTTTTCAAATGGAACACCCTGTATTTTTCCACATTTTTGAGCTCTACATCCAATTTTAGATTGACTTTGTTCAGATAATCCTATTCCGATTTCGATCCGTTTTCGAGATAAACTGTTTCAAACAGAAACTGACGTGGTTCCCTTAAATTCATCACTTATTTTCGAGATTTAACATCTATTATATATTATGAAGATTTACTGAGAAATGGAATTCAAATGATTTTAAATCATAGGCCAGGAAGAGAACGTGTATGGTACCAAATGGATGGTGCTCCACCCCATAATTCTCGTTCAGTAAGTGAAACTTTAACTGAAATCTTCGAAGACAGATGGATTGGTAATAATGGACCTTTTCGTTGGCCTCCTAGAACACCAGATAGCAATCTACTAGATTATTTTGTATGGGGTTTTATTAAAAATATGATTTACTCCGACCCAATAACAACAATGGAAGATATGAAATCGAGAGTTAGAACTGCTTTCAATAGTTTAACTCCAGAATCAATCAGAAGCGCTACACATGAAAATCTTCTGAAGAGATTACATGTTTGTTTAAGTAGAGGAGAAGATGTGTTCGAAAATATTCTGAAATACAGGGATAATTGAATTGACTTACTAATTTATGAATTTATTTTCAGTTCGTGTGTCAGCGTTAATAAAACTATTTTTTTGAGAGAAGTTTCATTTGATGGTTGAAAAGTATTTTAATAATTATTTATTCATTGCATTATCTGTGACTGATGAAGGAACATCGAATGGATTCTGTTAAATTTCAAAAATAATTGATGAATTCAAGGGAACCACGTCATCAGTTTCTGTTAGAAACAGTTTATCTCGAAAACGGATCGAAATCGGAATAGGATTATCTGGACAAAGTCAATCTAAAATTGGATGTAGAGCTTAAAAATGTGGAAAAATACAGGGTGTTCCATTTGAAAAAATTGACTTCCACTCATTTTTTCATGTGAACAAAGTATCCGCATTTTCTAACGACCCTGTATGAGGCAAAAAAATATGGCTCCGAAGTGAGGATCCTTATGGTATCACTTCACTCCATTCCGAATTTGATCGTCTTAGTACCAGAGAGTTCAAGATTATCAGCGTTTATAAAAGTACGTTTGGTGAAAAAAAAAATCAAAATTAATTTATATCTCTCAAACGGTGAGAGATGGGTATAGGGAGATACCATATGAAATTGTTGACGAAGTATTAAGAAATCAAAATATGATATTATATACAGGGTGTTCCATTTGAAAAATCAAAGTAACCGCTACTTTACAGTAGAAGCGGCAACGCCGCATCGTCTAAAATATTTTAGGCGTGTAGATCATGTTCATTTATGCATACTGTCAAATTTTCAGGTTGATCCGTTGTCTGGTTTGCCAGAAACGTCTAATTAACGCTCATCGTGAAAAGCCCTGTATATTACAATGTAAAATTAATTCAACTAAAAGAAAATAAATACCATTCAACAACGCCGCTAAAACTATTACCTGATCACACAACCATAATACTTTATGAACCTAGGCTCCCTTGATAAAAGATTATAGTGTGTCAAGTGAAAATAATTATGCTTGGAAATATTTCCAAAAATTGACAAATTTAAGTACTTTCTTATGGTTTTGTTTGTGAATCAGACTTTCATGAAAATATTAATCGTGAAATAGTGTTGAAAAAGTACAATTTTTTTAACTATTTTTAAAGTAATTTCTGAATGATTCAGCAAAATTTTTGATCTAATTTACTTTATTTGTGGTAAGATATCAAACAAATTTAAAATTTATATGAAATCCGAGAGTCGGAAAGTTTACCAGACCTTAAGTTTTGATAATTTCACATTTATCACTTCTCTATCACTTATTTCTACCAAATTCATTGGATTATCAGCTTCAGTGTTATTTTTTTATTTACTTTAAGCCGATTCTGATAAATTTGGCTCGTGTTATGCTTAAAAAACGGGTAGGTATATTCAAATTTATATTGACAGATTTTTAATTTTTTATTATACCGAAAAACTTGGCAGATGCTAAAGAGAGGTCAAACTTACCTACTATTTATGATTCAATAAAAAACGGGGGTAAATTTCGCAAAGAAGGTAAAAATGAAAATCAATAATTTTTTTTACATTGACATGTAGCACGTGATCTTTTATAGTAAGAATAGTTAGGATTTATTAATGTAATACGATTTATATGGTTGAAAGAGCAGATAGTTTTGAAACAAAAAATTAATTAAGTCCCATTTTTGGCACGCATGATTATGCTCTTATGTGAGAAGGTAATAAAATATAAAACTGCAATTACAGAAACCATTAAACGTGGTGAAAAACCGAAAGGTTATATTGAACTTTCAATAATCAATATACTTTTGTTACCAAACTTGTGATTTTATAAACAAAGTACTGAATGAAATAAAAAATAAGATAATCACAAAGTTAAATAACATCCCACTCAAACATAATTCAATTCAGATATAATAAATATATTTGAATATTATTTTTTCTGTATATTTGATTGATCCGTGAAAATACAGTAAATTAAAATTGAAGATTAATCAGGTTTTTCTTCATAAAAAATTGAGTCAATTATAATATTAGCTTAAATTTAAGGGTAATACCTTTAGAATAAATTTGGCGTTTGGACTGTTAAAGACTCTTAAAACATTCTTTTCACCCCAAATACAAATTTACAACGGTTAAAATATTTAATCAACCATAAACATCTAGTGACCTATTTTTACAGCCATCAAGTGTCCAAAAAAAATATTTTTTTTCTTCTAACCGGCCACTACATTATTTCGGACAACAGAATAGATTATGAATGGTTTTTTTGTATAAATTGACGGGTTGCAGGGATTTTTTATGTTGCCGGCTGCAAGTTTGCACCCTTTAAATGGACATCGTCAGACACATTGCCCATAAATTACATTCGATGGACAGAAATGGGCATTGGGCAATGGGCTGGTCCATTTGCAACTGCTCTCAGATTTATAATGCTTCGAAAAAAAATGCAGTGTCGGACCTTTTTCAAAATTCCAGTATTTTATGATGGCAATCTACTAATTACTGTTTTTAGAACCGATTATTTGATGAAATATAAAATTCGACACACTATTTGCATTTCTTGTTTTACACTTCAACTTTGAGATTATAAATGCACCTTTTCTTTTATATCTGACCGACAATACAAAGCAAATTAGAAATTAAAGAGCTCAATGATTTTGCTAACATTGATTATATTTATTTGCACGTATCAAATTTCAAATTCGGACAAATTGTTCTATTAAAAAAATTTGTTTTATTTCTTAAAAAAAAATAATTATTTACGTTTTCACCTACTCCTCAAACCTATATGTTCACTATACTTATCTTATTCTAACATTTCTTTGTGTTTCATGCACCGATACTTATAGATACATCGAAAAAAAACAGTTTTGTATTTTTTGTAAGAATGATTCTTTTTGTTATTTTTTTCGAAATCAAACCACATTATTTTTAATTCAATGTCCTTCGTTGTATACAGACCAGGGAAGTAAATGTTGCTTCTTACTGAACGGTCTGCTCTTTGAAATGTAATTTTCAAACTCAAGTCACTACAATAGTGTTAAACTATTATATTCGACATCTAAAAATATGTAGTATGTTACCATTTAAGTTAATAGTTAAGTAACTGTTGTTGAGGTTGTTAATTGAGGCGGCTTACTGAAAGAAAAGTTCTTCAATGAACTTTTTTGAGCTTCTTGTAGGTATTGTTTATCTGCCTTTCCCTGTTACCTTTACAAATCAACTGTATATTTTTTTGCTAATTTCGGATACGTTTGGTGTTACTTTTTTGTGATATGATTATTTTTGTTTCATAATATGTCTAAATCAGTTTCGTGATTTTGTGTATTGAAGTGTGTATGATAAATCATAAGAAAGCTTTTGATATCCTATAAAGCAGGTAATTAATTATTGGAAATTTTTCTTTTTAAAATTCCAAATTTGGCTACATTCTGCTGAATTACTCGTCCTAACGGACTCGTGATTTTATCAATCGGTTTGTTTTCATATTTTTGCCAAATAAACAAGTGTTCGTGGAAAAGAAAAAATTATCGATAAAATTTGAAGCACTCGTGGTATTTATTACCTTTGATAATTATTGAAACATTTCACGTAGTAATGGTTGAAACAATGAATTTGTTCATTAAAATAAACTTGATGTTCATTTTATTATCGAAGAGAATTTGTATTATACTAATAATTATTTTTCATATCCAATATTTGAAATGAAAAGTATTTATGTTCATTAATGACATTCTACTTCCAATTTTCATTATTTTTCAATGTTCATTCATTGTCATTGTAACTTTCTTGACAAAACTATGCTGCTATTCTGACTGCCTGAACCACGTTTGGGGGCGTCCATTAATTACGTGAGGCGTTTTTGAGAATTTTTCGACCCCCTCTCCCCCCTTGGTGAGATATCGTGAGATTTTCCTCAACTCCCTCCCCCCTCCCTTCATCTCACGCGAGATTCTTAAAAACCTTTATTTGGACCGTAAACGTGTTGGATTATTATAAGAGAGAAAAAAACTTGTTCTATTACCTACTTTTATTGACTAGTAAAGACTAGTATTTGTGAATATTAACGTAATTTTTTTCAAAACGCAACTTTATACCGTTTTCTGCGAGAAAAATTATTACGTGGTATTTGCCAAGACCCCCCCTCCCCCTTAAGTGAGATTTGGAAAGATTTAGCTTGACCCCCTCCCCCCCTAGAACACCTCACGTAATTAATGGACATCCCCTTTCTAATCTCACTTTCTAAAATTATTTTTACATATTATGTCATAAACAACCATCTTTCTATTTTTACAATTATATCTGGTGAATTTTGTCAATTTTTCAATGGCACCATCTTAATCTTTTCAGTTAACCGGTGGTTTTAAGGAAGGGCCATTAAAGCAACCCCCTCAACAGGAAATACACATTTGACCTACCCTTAGATGACAGAATTTGGAAGACTTCAAGAAGTGATATGTGGCTAACATTTGTTTTCTTTCTTCAAGATGTGAGTTGACGTCAACGCAAGAATCAAAAACAAATTAGTTCAGTTCGGTAACGAAGTTGAAAATATTCAAAATACAGGGCTGGATTCATACAGACTGATCATTTTAAATGGTGTCAGCATTGCATTTTTGGGAACGTTATGTTTTAAGAGACCAATGTAATAGTAAAACATGTCTGAAATGTGTAATACTCCCAGAATTCTACTAGGGAAACAAAAAAATGTCAATTCCTTATTAGGTTGCAGGCAAACACGTTTAATTTTTTAAAATCACCAATGCTACATAGTTGTATTCGAATTTTAAAGTGCTTGAAAAACGCCAGAGCAATAGCGTAGGTACTTATTATGAATAAACCTAATTTGAAATAGGAACTTTTTGTTACTCATTTTATTGAAGATGTAAGTCATAAATGGTGAACGATGCTACTTCGTTGTATTTGGACTCCCAGTAGATGTAAAACATAATAATATTGATAATGATAGTAATAATATCAACTACACAAACAATATAGCATCTAATGCATGGCTCAGCCAACACCCAAAGTGATCTACATGGCGAAGCATAGGACTATATAATGGCAATACAAGACCAGGTCATTAACATACGAAACTAGCAAAAAATTATAATTAAAGATCCAAATTTACCAACAGAGATCATATTGATAGCTTACTTCGTTTTTGAGATAATATGGCGCTGAATGTTCGAAAGAACATGTAGGTATTTTAAAAAAATCGAAATTTCCATTTTTCTTCAATAAGAAAGGTCAAGATCACTGAAAAAGGTCGTAATTTTTATTTTCATAGGTAAAATGAAGTATCTAATACATCTGGTTGGGTCACATCTAGCTATAAGTACCCTCTTAATTTTAATTTTAGGTGTTTTCCTGCTAGAAGCCAGGTTTAAATAACGTTTGAATACTACTGAAGCTTCCGACGAATACAACACCTTATCGCTGCAACTTTCTAATCCGGAAGTAGTAAACTAAGAGTGGCCCGACTATACAGCCTGATAATATACTGGATTGGCTGTGGAACAAGGAAGTGAAGACCGCCATAGCTTATGCCGAGAACTAGGCAAGGAATAGCCATGATGAAACTTGAATGTCTGGACATCACGACGGCGAAAAAAATACTTCTATAGCACTAATGAAGGTAGGTATAGTGGACGTAATATTTTTAATGCAGCTATCTAATCGTATATCCCCTTCAAGTTATATTACGGACTATGGCGGTAACATATCGAATTACAGTCGAACAAAGAGCCGACAACTTTTACTTCGCACAATATATATTACGGCAAGTATACTAATTAGACATTACACATTGTAATACAGGAAGAGGCAAGACTAGATGTTCATTGATAGACTGGGAAACACGCTGAACATCGTTAGAGTTGAGTAAAAGAACTTGTTAAGCACCGCACCGCCAAGGTGGCGTTGGAGAGAATGTATGCTGCTGGTCAAGAAGCTTGGCATGACTTTTACAAAAAATTGTTTGCCGGCGATGGAACTTGGCTTCGATGAAGGACTAGAGAAGATTTTAAATACTTAGCGTAGATTTCCTCGAATCTAATGTTAACATTCGTGAAACAATACCAGCTTGTGTAAACATTAAGATCTTTGTCTACCGGCGATAACGATCCCTTACTATTGTATCGGTTTGGGATATCTGTGCCAAGTATTTCACGAATCTGACCTGATCGATGTCTTACATAAATTTTGTTGAGGTACGCAAAATTATGATTACTTAATTTTGAATTGTTTATTATTCCTAAACAATATTTTTAGTGCTTAGAAGCTGACCTCAAACAGAAAACATTCATTGTGCGACAAATTTGATGGCACGGATGTATTTGGGGCATGATAATTCAAAAAATATTT
Source organism: Galerucella tenella (assembly GCA_910591685.1). Taxonomy (NCBI): domain Eukaryota; kingdom Metazoa; phylum Arthropoda; class Insecta; order Coleoptera; family Chrysomelidae; genus Galerucella; species Galerucella tenella. Next base: position 9,569 of record CAJUYH010004258.1, on the reverse strand, counting down.
CGGAAAACCCGCCTGCCATTATTCCAGAACTACGAAAAAGAATCAAAAATGTTTTCCAGCAATAATAGCAACTACTTTTCATAAATATGTTTAGTGACTTACAAAATCGTTATGAAGCTTGCTTTAGTCGAAACTTTGAACACTTAAATTATAGAGATTGAAAAATAAATCTGTTTATTTTGGCAGATATTGTACGTATTTTAATTTTTTGATAGAAGTAAAGAAATGTCAATATTTTTTTTCAGCTAATTATTTTGTTTATAAATAATATAAAAAAATTCGTTTGATACTTTTTACGAAGTTTGATGAGCACAATTTATTTTAATTAATTTATTTCGTGAATTTGTAATTTTCGTCTTTTTAGAAACTTTCGTTACACCGTTTTCTCCTCATCAATTTCTCCCGACCCATTAAACTTTGCAAATATCATCATGAAACTGATGGAAGTAATAAATTAAAAGTTCATTTATCGGTCCTCCCAAATAAGGGTGATAGGGAGGAAAAAACCAATAAATAATTAATTTCGAATCAGCCATCTTGGATATACAACGATCAATCTCAAGGGCAGCAGAAAAGTTATTTCCTCGTTTAACTGGAGACGCGACCCAATGAGGGTTGAAATTAAAAATTTTCTTCTTTACCTAATAGGGGTAATTTATATAAAAATTAAAGTCATTTATAATTGTATGGGGATAAGAACTTTATTAATCACTTTATATTGAATATATTTATGTTCTTGAAGGAAATCATTATAGGCAGTTTTACAAAGTTGGGGGCTTGTTATGTTAAAATTGGCACCGCATAATCTGAACTTAAATCACCGCTTGAACAAATTAATCTTAAATTGTGAATTTTACATTTTATAAATGTTCCAGAAATGAATAATTTAAAACTACCAGCTCCTCCTTTTCTTGTTCCTACTAGACTAATTTCTTATTTTTCTTCCCATCAAGTGTATAATTAACTACATGAAACTGTATACAGGGTGTTTTATTACTAATTGGAAATATTTCAACTACCTGGATAAAATGTGTCTTGCATGAGTGAGATAATTTTATTTAAAAATTTTAAAATTAAATGTGCCCAGTATGCACTTTCTAAAGGCCGCATGACATGGTGCAATACAACAATGCAATGCAATGCAAGACGCAAGATTTCTTTATCGAATGCATGCACACTTAGGTTAGTTAGTTTCAACAATTTGATGCAATTGCAATTTTATCGGTTTGGTGCCATTTTTATTTAATACAAGGCGCAATTTTAGGAAGAAATCAGTTTCTTTTGTGTTACCAACCAACTAATCATTTCCAATATACTGATAGACTCCGTTTCATATAAGAAGAACCCACTAAAGTCTAGAAGTTGCAGTCGCCTGCGCGAAGAAGCTGCAGATAACAATATCTGAACATCAATATCGGTAAATGCTTTGGGCTCTACCTATCAGCTGATGTGGTGACTAACGTTTTGTCATTTACGATTTAATAATCGACAGTGATTCACTTTATTGCTTTCCATTTTAAATAATAAACTTTATCCATGTTATGTTTCAATAAATTATTTTTTTTGGGTTATTATACACTTTTTTCTTTACAATATTGGTTGGACTGGCAGCAATGCTGCAATGAAAGAGAATTGCAAGATGTCGAACAGTATGAAAGATTCATCATTTGCAATATACTGACCTTGCTGTAATTTCTTGCAAGATGTATTGTATCATGTCAAGGGACCTTGAAGAAAATGTGAAAACATGAAATAAAAAGCTTCTCAGATATATTTCCTAAAATTGATAAACTCAATATACAGATGATTTCCTCACTTCAGTAAATTGTTTGTTCGTGTCATTATTAGAAAGCTACTTTGGAAAGATTTAAAAATATATAAATGGATGTTAGTTTATTACTTAACATTAAAATAAGTTTAAAATTGCTGGAAGAAATAATTATTGAAATATAACCTGAATAATCAATTGGTTTTTAAAAATGTTTCTACTATCTATTTTTCACGAAAAGGACATAGGTACTTCCGGCACCCAATAACTTCTGATTGTAATTCTGTTGTTTCTATTTCGTGCACTTCACATATCGCGACAAAGGTTTGGATTTTGCCTTTAACTTTTGCCTGCGTTAATCGATATTCACATACAAGTTTTGATTTTTCGATTGATCTTTCTCACTCTGTTTGTTAAGCGACTAAACGATTGCAAGTTGTTTTTACCGTCTGTAAACTGCCCCAATTCCCATCTGATTCCATCAACGGAACTTTCCAGTTAGCGTTGCCACCAAGGCTTGTGCTGTTTGTAGTCCTTAACCTTATTGTTCTTTGAGAATTGGATTTGTTGTTTGTGTTTTCAACGAATGAACGGCGGAGTGCGTATCGTATGTTGTCATATCAGTTTCCATCTTGGTGATTTTAAAGTGAGAGCGCATAATGAATGAGCTTAGCTCGATAGTCCACTTCATGCGCTTCCTGGGATTTTCAGCTTTTGTAGTCGTAGACTTGCGTCACTCCAGGAACATCAGAAGCCAGTGGGGGTTGATTGATTGATTGATTGGTCCAGCACCACCGGTCAGAGGCTTAGAGTCCTCGGCACGTCAGCCATTAGGCTTTTATGCTCTTATTTGTGCGGTTTATATGAAGAGACCAGTAGCCCTTATCAGGCTCAAACGTGTTTTCACTAGGTCTTTCTTCGATATTCTAGTCCTAGGAGTCTTTATCTCCAATGGGATAATGCGTCATGGTCAAAGATAATGTGAGAGGCTGTTTCCTCCTCTTCCATGCACAACTGACACATAGGTTTCTCCCTATACATATATGCCGATTGTATGCATGTGCTTCTTTAGGGTACAGTGACTGGTCAGTAAACCCGTCACTGTCCTTATCTGGCCCCTGCTGAGGTTTAATAATTCGTTAGGCAGCTTCTCCAAGGGTTTTTTTACCAAGAGTTTGCTGTGTTCCTGTTTTCACACGTGTCTCCAGAAAGACTGATGTTTAGTTTGAGTCCACCGAGATATACAACGACGTGCAGCAATTTTTGTTATCCCAAATACTGGTTCGGGACCAGCGAATGCAGTTTCAGACCCTAGTTTTGCTAGGATGTCTGCCTTTTCATTTCCTGCAATACCCTTGTGCCCCGGGACCCACTTAAGAGTTACTCTGTTGTGGTTAGCCAGGGCTAGTAGTTTTTGTAGGCACTCCCAGACCAGCCGGTGGGGAAGAATCGAAGGAGCGGGTAAATATACAACACGGCTCCATCAACTGCGCAAGTCCAAGTAATTGGATTAATGGCGGGAGATTCTGCACTACATTTAAATCGAAAAACTTGTCAGTGTCACTCACTTTACTTCAAATAAATATGTAAATATCAGAAATATAAAACTAAAAAAACAAGAAAACCCAGGCCCAAACCCGGTTGATCAAAGTGTAACTATGTATAGAAATATCAGAAAATAAGAAATAAAAAACTAAAAAAAAAAAACAGGAAAACCCTGGCCCAAACCCGGTTGATCAAAGTGTAACTATGTATAGAAATATCAGAAAATATGAAATAAAAAACTAAAAAAAACTAAAAAACCAAGCACCGAGGAAGAAAATGAAAAATTTTCCTAACAAACCCAGCACCAGCTTGAACTCGACAAAAATTTAAAGTGTCTAAATGTCCATTCACCTGACGACTCCTGAGTTTTAAGTTCCCGGAAAAGATATTCCTGTATCAATATCCAGATTAAAATTACAATTAATATAGGTATATTTTGATTGTAGAGACCCTTTGTTAAGAAGTGAAATGAAAATAAGAGAAAAGCATCTATTAAATTACTCTGTGGAATGTGAAAAGAAAACGTCGGTGAAAGGAATAAAAACGTTTAAAATGCAAATACTACCCTTCTCTATAACACAGTAGCTGCGACAGCTGCATTTATTCTGCATACGAAAGCACAATAAACCTTTAAATTCCCAAAATATAACATTTTTATCCAAATTGCATTCAAATCAGAGTCAACCCCAAATATATGTGGGATGAAGTATAAAGCATGTATATTCAACGTATTCAACAGAGACGTATCAGAAATTTATCATAATATTCATACATATACCAGAATAAAAAAATCACTAGATAATTCTTTTAATTTTTTGAAAAATGTTTATTTTTATTATGTATTTTTCCACTCTTATTCTTAATTTCAATGTACAGCTACTATTAATAAAAATGAAAGAAATGATTGAATAAAATTAAACAACTTTGAATCTTCGGTGAAACTTCAATTTAAACAAAAACCAAATATTGCAGTACAGAGTACCCAGTTCCTTGGTATCCCTAATGGTATTAGGGTTCTACTGTCCTCGCTACCTGCGGTTAACTATACAGGAACAATCTAGCGAAAGTTGCTAACTGAACACTTATTTACATGTAAAAGCGCTTACAATTCTGTGAATCACCCTGAAGTGTTTCAGACACGTTTTTGAATTTATAATGAGCTCTCTATCAATATGATAAAAATACACTATGGATTGGTGTTTACTGGTGCATAATTGGTACTTTGTTTAATACAAAAAAGGTGCTTTGCAATGTTAATAAAATAAGACTATACTAAAGCATATCATATTCTTCTTGAGGGCTCTACAAGAATTTTAAGATATTTTGAAATTTGACCTTAGAGAATATATATTGAAATTATACAAAAGAAAAATGTAAACTGCAAGAGCTAACAAAACATAAACTTGTATACCAGCGTTGTACAAGCTTGGGTAAGCAGATAAAAGCGGTGTTATCGAAATGCCTCCCGTTTTTTCAGGTACCTATTTTCATAGATGAAATGCCTCCCGGGTACAATCGAAATGCCTCCGGGTCCTTAATCATTTATGGTAATATTTTGTGTGCTTAATCTTTGTATAATGACACAATGTTGCCAAATTATAATTTGAATAGGTAAATATATATCTATTTTTATTTTTCTAATTCTTATGCACTGTACATAAAATCTGTTAACAAAATATTTCAGAGTACGACATTTTTGTTTAGAAAATAAAATTGTTTACAATTAAAAACAAAGCCGAAGTACACTTAGTTGTTTATAATAAATATCCTTTCTATAATGATGTGATTACTTAATAGAAGAATGTATTAAACTCAATTGCCCTGTATCCCCTAAAGTAATAACTTCAGACTTTGAAATTTCTATACATAATGGTATCCGTAAGGCATTCCCTGAAGCAGATCTTCGTGGATGTCGTTTTCATTTGGGTCAGGCTTGGTATAGAAAGCTTCAAGCACTGGGCTTAGCTCCAGAATACCAGAAAAAAGGTGCTGACTCAAGTGAAATTACCCATTTTCTGTCATATATTTTTGGCCTATCATTCTTAGATCCTGAAGAAGTTGGCGATTTTTTTGCAATAGATTTGTCCGAAATTAAACCAGTCGATGAAAGGGTCACTCAGTTTTGTGATTATCTTGTGGATAATTATATATCGGAAAATTCGAAATTTCCGCCACATCTCTGGGCTGAGCACTCTTCATCTTTAGAAAGAACCACAAACCCATGTGAAAGTTTCCATTCCAAGTATAACTCGTCTTTCTACTGCCCTCATCCAAATATAAATAATTTTATTGAGATTATTTTACAATTTCAAATAAATACCTATATTAAAATAAATTCTGTCTCGGTACCAAAAAGAATTGTTGAGGAAAGTACAGCAAAAATCAATTTTGTAAATGAAAAAATATTACAATTAAGAGAAGGTACAATAAATAAATTAGAATTTGTGAAACTAGTGTCATACAAATTTAGGAAAAATAATTTGTAAGTTTGTAAATTTCTTCTGATGATTTGTATATAAAATTGAATAGTTCAGTCTGCAGACTGAATTTTATTGTTTGAGTCGTAATTTTCTTAAAAATTGGTGTTTTTAAATTTTCTGCGATGATAATATTATGTAATTTTGTAAGTTTCTGCTGATGATTTGTTTTAATAAATGTATAAAATACTTATCATGTCTTTATGTTTTTGATCAAAATAATCAAAATATTAAAACCAAAAAATAATGGTTAATATTGAGTTATTAACGAAATTCTATAAAAGGACGAAAGTTTGGCAACGTCTCACCTTCGTACAAAGATTAGAAGCTGGTAATTTATTTAGAGCTTAGGAGGCAATTCGTATGTGACCCTTTTAGCGACAGGTAAGAAACCCTTTTTCGGGAGGCATTTCGTATCCGGCCGATAAAAGAATAATTATGTGAATTATAATGTAAATCATTTTAAAATTCTGGAGTTTCAGTTGCCCACCCGGTAAGGGTGGGCATGTTAAATTAGGTTTTATTACTCTTTGTCTATTTCAAACAGACTATAGACGACATCATCAACTTCCACTTATTTCAATATATATACTTACATAGGTAAATTATTTAACTAAAAATTCAGTTCTCAGCTTCCTGAATTTCGCCTGGTGGTTGATCTCACCCTTGACGTCACATCCTGTGTCACGACCCTGGTCAAAGAGTTTCCTACATCCATTTGACCTTCAACGTAAATAAACTCACATGTGTTCTACTTTCAAAACAGGAATTCATTTGGCACATTCTGGGTGAAAGGCTGAAAAATAAAGCTCAGGATAAGCACTAGTAGAAACACCTGTTTTCATGTATTTTAATGGGAATAATTTAAAAAATCACAGGAGCGTAGCTCGAGTGGTTTTTAATGGATTACGGCGAGTAGTGAAAAATATTCGATTATTTTCGATTGTTCGAGTGTTATTCATCACGATTATATAATGAAAGCAGCTTCCAAACGCATTTCTGCGCTTTCGCCGTGTTCAGAGGCGTTGAAGTTCCAATTACTTCGCTTAGTTCTAAACTTGGAACTATCCTGATGCCACTTGAAGACATTTTCTGATTTTTGGATAAACTTCATAAGGTGGTGATATTACTGCATTAAAACGTCATGGTGTAGCTTGAATCCAATTCAGTGGTGGAAAACTACATTGAAAATTCGGTTCAGAATACAATCATCATTTCCAATACAATATTGAACTCTATTGAGACTAGCAATAATGAAATAACTGTAAATATTTCTCCCACTTTCAGATCAGTGGGACTTGGAATAAACTTTTTAACCTGATAATAAATTTAATAGTCTTAATATTTTCAAAATATCGGAATAATTACAATTATTAAGTTCAATATAAATATAGATTAGTATATTATGCAACGATCATGTAATAATGCTTGTGTATTAATAACCATTAGATGAGAGTTACAGATCGAAAAAAACCTTTTTCTACGACCGAGCGTTTTAAACCATTTTCCCGCACGCATTTTAGTTTCGAAAATGTCACTTATAACTATTGTTACAACAGGTGGATAAATATTTACAAAATATATCAAATAAAATTCTTCCATCTACAAATTACTTAAAACCGTTGCGATCACCGTGATCGTCATCTTTGTGCGACCTGCAACCGATGCCATCCTCATCGACGTCATCTACTTACCAGTTAACACCAAATATTCCACTAGACCGGCAATTTTGAGTAATTTACAGAATGCAACAAATTGTGTTTTTAATATAAATATTTATAATAATTATTAGTTTTTAGTTAAATCGTTGTATATGTATGTTGAAATGAAATAATTTTTGAAAAATGCGTGTCTTCCACACCCTTGACCGCTTGCCCGAACTCCGCTCCGCGTCGTTCGGGTCAACTGCAGTCGCATTCGGGAAAGTATCACTTTCCGCACTTGTTATAGGAAAATAACCATATGCGGCGCCCTTATACCCACTGTGCCACGGGACCACATGGTAGGGTAATAGCATAAAGCGAATAAGTAAGTCTGTTATTACAATATTAGTAATAAATTATTGTAAACAAAAATAATAAGATTAAATATGTATATGCCTTGGTCATTAATTATTTTCGGTCTGCTGCTCGACATTTCTTTTAAAAACTAACGCAAAAGATTTAAAATGTCATAAAACACACGAATCTCTTAGAAACTGTCAAACATTCTACAGAAAATATTGGGTCTGCCTACTTGGGCATTTAAAAATCTAGATTTCTATTCTTCAATTTTTCAGTTTCATAATGAAAAACAGTGTTATAATGGGTATCATTATGAAACTGAAAATTGGGATTTAATTAACAACTTATAGTATAGGAGTAGAAAAAGAATGTTTATAGTCACCCTAAATCCAGGGTTAGAGTAACTGTTCTGTTACTGTTCTGTTCTGTTAATGTTCTTCATTATTTATGGGGTGAAGAAAAAATAGCATATACAACTCTCATGTCATGGTTATCAATACATTATCGTTGTATAATATACTATTATTCTGAATACTGTAAGCACCAGTGCAAAAAAAGAAAAATTGTGACTATGACTTGAAGTAGCCTTGTGAAAGCACAATCGAATAACTTATACATTATATTATACATTAATGACATTCGAATCCCAAAAAAAAGGATAAACTTGATTTCTTGCTTTCATACATCTCCGGACCAGAAAGAAGCACTCAGTTCTAATTAAATACTGATAATCATAATCTCAATCAACCTGAATCTTAATACCTATAACAGTTTTAAAATATTTTTATCTCTAGCTAATGACGTTCGGTAGAATATTTTCGACAATTTCTATAACAGGTGAATGAATAACATTTATAGTGTACAAACCACTCAAGTGCGAATTCTAAACTTAAAAACAGGAACTTTTTACAACCAATTAGAGTATTGCCTCGCTCAAGATGGAATTTTTGGGCATGGGTATGCTTCAATTTTCACACTTTTTTTACTCGTTTCGTAATTTGGATTAACTAAGCTGTGTATTCTGGATACTTGACACTGAACAATGTTCACACTATCACTACACCAGACACTTCACACTATCCTGTAGTGTAAACAGTCTTCAGTGTCAATTTAGATTAAATTGAATTTTTTATAATCTTAGAGAAGGTAAAATATAGAGCGTCACCTTGATAATTAGTCAGTAGTATCCATGGTGACGAAAATTACCACCTACTGAGTGAGATCAATTAAATATTATACTATAATAGCTACTATGCGAAATATAGAGAAATTATTAAATAATACAAAATGTCAAACGTGGTGAAGCTAGTTCCAAAAAGTCAATGTCTCTTAGCAAGAAAGGTGAAAATGTACGTATTTAAGAATAGCCGTGTAAAAAATGTTGAAGAGTGGAAATCAGATAGTAAAAATGTGATAAAAGCGTGAGTCGTATGTCAAACTTCTAATAAACAACATTTTGATGCTATGTAAGATTATTTATTATTACGATTATTATTGATACATTAAATTGAAATTATTAGAAGACGCGCCACTAGTCTTTACACAGGTTCTCTAATTTTATTTTAGAATATAATAAAAATTTTTGGAGTAATATGATTTCAATTCAAAATTTACTTACTCTGTCAAAAAACAATCACGTTAAGTTTATTTTCGCCAATTTTAATAAACTCATATAGTGCAATATTCTAAATTACCAAAACACATAAATAGTACCTTCCTCAGTATTCAATTTACTGTCGATAATCGGTAGTGTAAGAATGATAGTAAACTAGACTA
>CAJUYH010004257.1:22500-28010 GCA_910591685.1 Galerucella tenella | reverse complement strand
GTTGATGGTCACCTTTACGTGACTTGGCTTTATTTAGCTTATCTTTTTTGACGACGTGAAGGATATTATAATGTAACATGATTGAATGAGCGCATATATGCAACGCGCCATTGTCCAAATCCACGACAATTTTCACCATACATATATTCATATATATGCACATGTGATCATGAAAAAAAAAAAAAAATAATAAATAAAAAAGATTTTTTTTAATTCCCATTATAATTACGACGAAAAAAATAAAAAAGATTTTTTGTTCTGTTATTATTATTGGATGCCGTTTTTTTGTTCCATATATATGTAGAAGAGAATGATAGTCACTGGAGAGATATTCACTGGAATCCGATGGAAAGTAACGCATGTTACTTCTCTCTCCCTCTCTCATATTCTCTCTTTATATATATATATATATATATATATATATATAATTCTGCGTCTCTTATTCCCAAGGCGTTCAAGATTTCCCTCACTTTCCACACCACCACAAATATGGCGCGCTTCCACCCCATTTTTCCAACCCCCTACTTGCACTGTTGATGATGACGACGACGACTACGACGACAACTCACCCGTTGCAAAGATATCGCTAGAGAGAACGAGAGAGAGAGAGAGTGAGTGAGTAAAAACATAGAAAGAGGATATAGTACAAGTGGAGGAATGAGTGAGATAGAAGAGGAGAAGAGAACGCAAGAGACAATACGAGTAGATAGCGAATGAGAGTGCAAGATAGGATCTCTCTGTTCACACTGGTAAAGTGTGTGCGCGCCGCAGTGTGTGCACAGACTGTGTGCGCGCGCGACGAGCCTTCCACGTACACTCATTCATTATCCATAGTACATATATATATGTTTGTGTGTGTGTGTGTATATGTCTACTATAGGGGATTCTATACTGTAGTATGTGTGTGTGTGTGTGTGTGTGTGTGTATATTACGCTACGTACAGTCCCAAGCAGTTTCTTATACTTGATTGCCACTATCGTCCCCGTTTGCTCATAAAGAAACGACTCCACGCGGATCGTATGCCGCCTTTAACCAATCGCAATCCACCGTTTCATCTCTTAACCAATGGCAATGGTTGGATATGCCAACAGAAACGTTTTCGTTCACGCAATGTAGATGGGTAAAGAGGAGAATGAACAGAGCACGATCAACCAATTGCAGCTGTGCTATTCGTTGCCAGCGATAAAATATCACAACATGACAGTTGTATGTTGAGTCCGCGCGGACCTCGTGTGTTCGGCGGCTGCACAACGCCCCACTGGAATGAAGGTGCTACGTGAAGCCGCATCGAAACATGAAAAATAGGGGGCTACATGAGGGAAAAACAGGGACCCACCAAGAGAACGACCGAGGACACAGTATATGCCAACGCGCAAAAAAAAAAAAAAAAAAAAAGAGGAAAGAAAAGAAACAAAAAAAAAGGCGAGAGGGATAAATAAGACTTATGTATAAAGAGAGTGAGAGTGAGCAAGGGATATAGGGAGACAGAGAGAGAGAGAAAAAAAAAGGCCGCATCTTCAAGCTATAGCGTGGGTATATATCCAATCCAGTGTGTGTAGCCCAGACATGTGAAGAGGAAGAAGAGGGTGAAGAATAGAGGGGGATCAGAATGGAAAAAGTAACATAACGAAATGTCGATCCTATTACCTGGTTTCGCCTCGTTCTCTTTTTTTTTTATCTTTGTTTTTTTCTTTCTTTATCTCTCCTTCTCTCTTTCTCTCACTCTTGCGTTATTTATTTTACTTGTTTTTTTTTTGTGTTCTCTCTCTAACTCGCTTAACGTTTTCTTCTTGCGTTTGCTATAAAATATATAGTGGACGTCATTCAATACCTTCCCTTCAACCCTTAATCCAAGAGGAATTAGATAACCTCATTGTCGTGGTCTTGTGGGCAAATAGAAGAAAGAAAAAATAAAAATAAAGTAGTGTATATGTATGTATGTTATAGATGTCGATAATGTTAACGAGTGTGTGGTAAAGAAGAAAATGGTATTTACATCAAGATAGAAATAAAATTCGTGAGAAATTCCCAAGTATACGATTTACAATATGTGAAATAGACGCGTAGATTTTACGCCATTCACATTCTGTTTCCATTTCATCAAATCTTCCGTTCTTTACACACACGTCAATAGTGTGTTATAAACATATATATATATATATGTGGAGCCCTCTAAAAATGTTTGTCGACGCGCACGAGTGTGAATTTTTCAGCTCATATTTTTTTTATCCTCCCTTTCAACTTTATATACACCAATATATTTTTGTATTTATTTCTCTCAACTATTTATCCATTTTGAATGTATATTATTTATATTTATTTATTCTTTAACTCGCTTTTTTTTCTTTTTTTTTTGCCTCTCTTTTTATTTCATCTTGTCTTTTAATATTTTTTATTATTTACTATATTATTCTTTTTTATTTATTATTTTTTTTTTTTTTTTTCATACTCTTCGCTCACACTGTTGCCTCAATTCTCGATCGTCACAGAAGTACTTTGCGAGCGCGCTCGCGTATATACTTTTTCCGGTTTCTTCTTTTCACTTCTTTCCTTTTCTTATTTTACCATTTTTTTTTTCTTTCTTTTTTATCATAGTCTCGCATCGTCGACGAGACAACGCACTTCTTCCTTTTTTTTATTATTTTCATTTTTTTTTTCTCCATCTTTATTATTATTATCATCATCATTATTATTATTATTAATTTTTTTATTTTTATTTTTATTTTTTTGTATTATTCGTGTTATTTCTTTTGTGTGGAACAAAGGCGCGATTGCGCAGCAACGAATACGGTTAGGATATATATAAGAGAGTGGAGTATAACGGATGGGCGGGAAAGACACACACATACACACATATATATATATATATATATGTATATATAGGGAAAAGAAAGAGAGAAAAGGAGAACGCGAGCATGAGAGTGTTGGCGAAGCTTTCGGTTGTGCTTGGTCGACTGCGGTTATGCGGAGCTACCGCCACTGTCGCCGCAGCCGGTTTGCGTGTATTCGCATTCGTTGGTGGATACGTGTCGTCGTGGGTGCTCGATGTTCAACGATGGTAGAAGTAAGCGAGACAGAGAACGAGAGGGAGAGAGTGAGAGAGACAGATTGATGTAGTAATGGAGGGATAGAGAGGGAAAAGTTGCGCGCGCCCGCGCTCAAAGCAAAGGCAACCGGAGTATAAGGAAAGATGTAAAGGGGATGAAGTAGGTAGGTAGGTAGGTTGGTTCGTTATATAGAGTGGTGGTGAATGAGAAAGAGAGAGTGAGAAAAATAATGTGGTTATGTATGATGGTAAGAAAGAGAGAAAGAGAAATGGAGAAATGAACTAGTCGACATGGTACGTCCAGTAAACCGCACCAATGCTCTCAACTCACGTCAACTTATATTATATTGGTGTATATGTGAGGTAAAAGGAAATGCTTTTCCAATATTTCCTCACATACCTCTATCGATATATCGAATATAGACGTATTTTTATTTTTAAATCATTTTTATTGAACGATTATATATATGAATATAAATATAGTATGTGGAATTTGATTGACTTTTGATGGATGATGATGATGATGATGATGATGATGATGATGCAGGTAAATAGTGAAACAAAATTTAATTAATTAATTGCATGAAAAATTGTTAAATGAGGATAATTCAACAATTTATATTTTAATTTAGAGAGCTATTGCCATTTATCTGCGATTGTTATTGCATTAGATAGTATTTATAATGCAATAAAGTGTTTATTGTTTTAATATTTTTATCTTATATATATATATATATATATATATAATTTTTATTTTTGGTTAATGTTTATATATTTGTTTTAGATGTAAGTTGAGAAAATTCAATGATAAAAATATGAATTCATATATGGGCAAAGAGAGGATAAGAGAGACAAAGATTACAAGTGTGTAACAAATTTAGTTCACATGTACACATATTTTTATTTATATTTTAGATGAGTATACGTTTGTAGATTTCTGGATACAGTTGGATGTATCTCAATAATCGTGGAAGGATTATTGCACTATATATATATATATATATTTATTTATTTATTTATTCATGTCTATATAAATTGTCGAAAGTGCGTTGCGTTCTTATCATTCTAATGAAAATCTGACGAACTTTGATCCAGTCGGAAAATTAATATTTACATGAGTAAGACAGAGCAAGAGAAATAGATAAGCTTGGGGAATATGAGCATGTAAATACCATAGATAAATAATACTGAAACTTCTACAGTTGAATTTCATATATGCCCAGAAGGTAAATACCGCTTAGTGTCAGGGTTGGTTGAATTATCATATATGTCACAGTAAACAAAATGGTCTTTAATATATGTATATATAGGTAGATATCTTTTATGTTAACAATACAATCGTATGTGTGGGTATTGTTGTTTAACTGTGGCATTTTATATGATATTGTTTTCAATACAATATTTTCAAACAATACTCTATTTATTTATAATTCATTTATGATGATGATTATTATTTTTATTGTAATATATTTACAGTATTGTGGTGGTTTTTTGCAATCAGAAACCCCCCACCTCACCTGTTCATATTCATTTTGTGAATATAAAATTCATGGTGGTGTGTTGATAAGTTTAATATTGGCATTACCATTGAAGTTTAAATTTCTCTTTCACAATCGATATAAATTATCTTTTTGGCATCCACTTTATAAATTAAACGAAAATATATTTATTATTAATCGTGTATATATGTACATGTGTCCCAATACATCGATAAATAAAAATTAATATTTTATATATTCATAAATTTTTTAACAAAATAAATTTATAAAATTGTAAATGGCAATTTTTTTTTGTTCTCGTTATTGTTACATTTAAATATTCACCAAATAATTATTTTCAATTGGCCAATTTTCACTGTATATTAAAATATTATAATATACAATTCCATTATGAAATTATTTATTTGTATCACACTTGATATTACCACTATCGCTGCACAATTAATTATTAATCATGATACATACATATCGAACGAATAAATAAATAATCTATCATACAGCCACCATAGGACATATATAAAAGGGCAAAGTTACGCAATCTGTTTGTTCACTAGAGCCCAAACGATCGTTCAATGAAGGATATATGTATTTAATGTATATATATATATATATATATATATATATTCACCCCTCTATATTTGAAATACACGTTTCATCGTAAAATAATCGCCGGAAGTTCTTTGCCACGAGTCAACGCCATATAAACCCAATGAAGTTGATAGGTTTGAAATGCCTGGGTTGTCGTCTACCTGGGTCATGTCGTATCGTTTCAAAAGGGGACACGCATACAAACACACAACAAAACACAGCAGAACAGCCCAACCATGGAATAAATTTATATACGTGTATGCTCACGGAGTTTTGACGCATTTCATACATACTTATACTCCCCCTCGTTTCTTCAACTTATTTTTATTCATATATATCCATACACAGGTATCAACAATACCATGAAAATAAGTAG
>CAJUYH010004257.1:0-17500 GCA_910591685.1 Galerucella tenella | reverse complement strand
AATTGCACGATAATTGTAAAATAAATCACTGAATAATACCAAAGATATTTTCAATTGAAATATACAACAAAAAATATTTACAAATAGTAGGCGATAGAGTAAAAAAAATAAATAAATAAAATCATTTATGAGAGCATTGACAAATAAAAAAAAGGAAAGAAAAAAACGTGGTTGGAAACGTTAGTAGAGAGAAAGGGTTTTGATATATATATAAGAGGGAGACAATGTTTATAGATGACTATAGAGAGTCAATTCCCAGAGGTGACATTGACGCTTGCGGCATACTCATATATAGGATAGACACAGTATAAAGCATAGAGTGCAACTATACGGATAGTGTGGTACAACGGTAAGGGCAGAGAGCACCACAATGGTGGTCAAACCGCAAACGAGACCGCGGTCCTGGCTATCTGCTATCAGGATAACCACCAGCACCACCACTACCACTGGCGTAGCACCGCGTCTGGTGGTAATGGCACAGCACGGCAAAGTGTTCAACCCCTATATATTATATATATATATATATATATAGTCTCATTTCATTCCCGCCCACAATCTGTCTCCTTCTCTTGCGCTCTGTCTCGCTAACTCTCTCCATTCATGCTAGTAACGTCATCGATACCATGACTCTGTGGTCCCATCGCCAATTTACATAACCATTTTAATCTCTTATTACACAAATTTTCAAGTATAGGCTTCAATTCTTCACTTCTATCCATCTTCATACATATATATATATATATATATATGTAAATCCATTATATATGTGATTTGATCGCGGAATTTTATATAAATTACCCGATGTAAAATTATTTTTCTGCGGTTGGAAATGTTAATATTGCAATTTTTTATTTATCCAAGTTATATACTTACGTTTTTGTATATTACCGCAGTTTTTTTCTTCTGCGACTTGTTCATTTTTTTTTTTAATGTTGAGCGTTGATGGAGAGAATGTTGAAATTAAATTGAGGAGTTTTTTTTTTTCATGTATTGGAGCGAGGTAATAATTAATGAAACATTATTTCGTCATGGTGTTTTTTTTATGTTGAATTTCTGTTTATTTATCTTTTTTGTCACACTTATTATTTTTTTTTTTTTTTTCACTGCTCATTCAAACATATATATATACATATATATATATACATATGCGTGTATCGGTATGTGTATATGTATAGGAACATGAAATATTGAAGGAAAATTTTTATTTATATTTACAATTTGTGAATTTATTTATTATTCATTCATTATTTTTATTTATTTTATTATTCATTTATTTATACATATTTATTTTTTTATTTTTTTTTTCCAGTTATGTGGCGTATAAAAATATGACAGTATGTGTAACATATCTATATACAAATGTCTACATAAGTAACAATAAATCATCAATATTTCTTACTTTGACTTGTTATATTCTTTCAAAAAATTTTTCGTATTATCTTTTATTTTCACACAAATTTCATCATCATCGTCATCGGTTAAATATATTTACGACATATATAAATGTGCTTGATGAATGTATCGAGCATTAAAATTTTATTTCTCTCTAAATTTTTTATTCATTTCAATAATTAACTTTTAATTTATTTTTTTTTGGATATCGAGAAAACAAAAAAAAAAAAAGTTACACATTTTTCTCCTCTCATACTCACAGCATTTAATCTGCAATAATTATAGCAACAATAACAAACAACAATCTCCAATATTCATATAACACATGGCATTAATCAATTATAATTTTTTTTTTTATATCATCTCTTGACTTTTCTATCATTTTCTTCGCAAATTATTATATACAAGTGGCCAGCTGATAGGTATATAATGTTTATATACTTATTTCATGTCAATATCTCTTTTGATGAACAGACAAAAGATCTTGCTTCAGAATTGCTTCGATTTTTCACTATTATTTTATTGCACTCATTAGTACATAACTTCGTATACCGTCGCTTTCTTATCACCTGAGCCAGTAACGATGTATTTGTCATCAGTTGAAATATCACAGCTCAATACAGACGATGATTCTTTAGACTGAAACAGCACATAAAACAATAATAACAATAACAACAATAACAATCAATAAAAATAGTAAAGTTAATAATTGATCGACGCAATTACGACGCACTGTGAAATTGATGAGACCTGCCCACATGACTATTAGACAATTTCCCATCACCCCATGTAGTAATGACGTTAAGGAGGAGAAGAAAAAGATAAAAAATGTGTCCATGATTAAATACTCATGCTGGGAAAACGTGACATTGTAATAACTGTTTTTTTTTTTATTACTGTTGTAAGAATGGAATGCATTAAAGAAGAAAAAAAAAACACGTCGCGGTGTCGGTGGTATACGTGGTATATATACGCATAATTATATAGTGGGTTCAAGTACGTGTATGTAAACATGAACACTCACTCGAGGACATGATTATTACACAAGAAGCGAGGGTGCTTCACCTGCACGTGCACCGCAGACGTTACATACAAGTGTGTAATACATGTATAATAGTTATGTGTAGACATTTTCTCATAAAAAATATACCGTCTTACATGATATGAATATATAACATAATACGACAAAACAGAAAACACTTGGAATAAAGTAAAGTAATAAATGAGAAACTTGAATAAATTGAATAAAAAAAAAAAAAAAATTATGTTCAAACGATATGTATGCAGATAAACACGTAAAAGCTTACCTGGAATATTGAGGCGCCATAAGGTGTTCGCCAAGCATTGAGTAAATTATCTTTGCCTGTGGAGACGAACCATTTACCACATGATGCAAATCGCAATGAAAGTACACACGACTCGTGTAGATGCAGTTGATATTTATCGGGTTTGGTTGCGTGCAACACCTCAACGTTGGAGTTTTCCATACCGACTGCGAGCCATTCACCAGTTGGACAATAGCCAAGTGAAAATATTTGTGAGGTGAAGTCGTGCTGTTGCAGTTGTCTGCCTTCTCTCAAGTCCCAAGATCTCACAGTGTTATCAAGACCGCCAGTCCACAATTTCGAGCCATCAGCGGAAATGTCAATACACGATGCGCCATCAGTGTGTCCCTGAAATTGTCGCACGAGCGTTTGATTCTGAAGATCCCATACGGCAATATGACCATCGCTGCAGCAACTGAAGCAAACTTTGGAGTCGGGCGATATGGCCAGAGCGTAGCAAGCTGGTGCCGATGAGGTAAGTTCAGCTTTGATTCTTGGAGTTGGACTGGCCAAGTCCCAAATACTAAGTTGACTCGCTTCACCACCAACAATAAGTGTCCTACCATCGGGCAACAGTTTCACTGATCTTATATAATTGTCGCGTTGAAGACAATCAAGTTGCGACACTGGTTTTGTACTTCCTGTACCACCTTGACTAATGTCCCAAACTTTGACACATCCTTTGCCACCGGTGTATACATATTTCGTTGGATTGGAAATGGTAACAGCGCACACAACTTCGCCATGAGTCAGTGTATTTATTTGTCGAGCGTGACGTGGTATTCCTGGTCCAATGAGTGCATCAGGTGGAAAAGGCACCGGTTGCATTTGACCCTCGCTGGGCACGTGAAAGCTGTATGCTCTGAAGCACAAGAAAAAAAAATCACTCGATTTTATTCACAAGATATTATCGAACAATCTATCGAGAAACAAAATGTAAAATTAAAATTAAATGCAAACTTTACAAGTATCATCAATATATCATTTGTTGGATTTCGATTCATTGACTACAATGAATATTTTTATTTAATGATGTGTATAATAAAAAAAAAACTGTACTAACGGTTTGCCACCAGGTACTCCAACGGCGTTGGCGGGTCCTCTAATACCGCTGTGATCATACAATTGTTGAAGTGATGGTGGTCCACGTGGCGGTCCATATCCATTATATCCCAACATATCAACATGAGGATGGAGACCACTCGGTGGTAAATGATGTGCCGGTGGCCCAGGTGGATAATGAGATGGATAAACACTACCAACTCCTGGTGGTGGTGGACCCTGTGGCAATTTACTCGAACTTCCTGCCACTTTTGCGCCACTCGATGCCGAAGTTGGTGTCATTGGTTTTGAAATAGGCGTTGTAGGTTTTTCACGTTCTTCCATTTTTTTAGCTGACGGGGTACTTGCATTACTGCTAGTGCCACTCCTCGGTGAATGCGGTGGTATATCTTTTTTAACTTGAACACTTGAGTTTATTGTGGAATTTTTGTCCAAACCATTTTCGCGCGGTGATGAAGTGCCATTAATTACTGGACTTGTTGGACCCTCGCTCGCATCGTCAACTACTAAGTCTTGGTCACTTTTTTCACCGTCGCTCTATGTTGAATAAAAAAAAAAAATAAAAAATAAAGGAGAGAAATAACAAGAGAAAAAAAAAAAGAAATAAATAAAACAAAACGTACAAAGTGTTTATATTTTTCAATCTATATTTATAACATTTTATAGCAATAATGTAAATATTTTATCGGCTTTGAACTCATATGTATAAATACATATGCATAATTTTGTAGATATTTGTATTCACATGTGCATGTGTCTATATATATATATATATATAAATATTTATCTATATCGTGGCAAATATTGACTCACATGTCCAATATCCTTTTCTTGTTCCTTCTTCATTTTTTTTATATGCAAAGGATGGTCATGATGATTTTGGTTATGATGAGCGTGATGTGACTCTTGCGGTGATCGCGTCCGACTATATTTATCCCCAGGAGAGATCGAGCTCCGCTGTAACAAATTAAAGAAAAAAAATTCAAAATAAAATCACGCAAAGTTCCATTTTATTTTCGTGAAATAAAAAATAAAAAAAAATACTCCTATACTTTATGTGATAAATATATATTAAAACGTATAAATATGTTTCAAAAAATCATATTGTCGAATTTTATTGGCAATTGAATGAAATTTTACAATTGAATTGACGGCAAAGTAAAACGATTAAACAGTATAAATAAAAAAAAAAAAAAAAAGAAAATGAAAAAGAAAAATTGATTGAGCAATAAATGGTATTTCACTTTGTGATTATGAACATAATTAAAATGCAATTTATCATTCACGAGCTATTGTTTTACTATGGAACAAATGAATAAATATACATATATAATAGGTAACCAATTATTTTCTCACGTTGCATTCAATTTTCACTCTAATATTAAAAATTACACATGAGTTCAAACACTCCAAATCATAATTGTATTATTAAAAAAACAATATTCATGAGAATAAACACATTGTCATACATGTATATGCATAATATTATAACAATGTACTCTTGTTGTAAAATTCAATCATTATATAGTGATTGATGAATGTGTGTACACACAATCATTTGATATAACAATCACATTTCATATAATATTATCGCGATTCAATTGCTAATCGAAATAAAACAAATCATAATCACAATTAATTATTTTACAATTCACAATCAGCAGATCAATAATTTTTTTTCATTATTAACAATATATAGAAAACGGCTAAAATAGTGTTGTAAACAAAAATTAAATGGGACGAAATAAAAAAGATTGGATGAAGAACAAAAAAAAAAAAAAATAACAAATTCCTCGCCTCATTAATTCAAATCCCAAAGTAACAAAAATATATAAAAAAAAATAAAAAAAACAAAAATTACCATGTCAAGGTGGGAAAAACTGCGTCGGAATGGTTGAAAAAAATTTCTCGGAATCGGAAGTGAAAGGAGGTTAAAAAAAAAAAAAAGAAAAAAAAAAGGTAAATGAAGGGGAAGACATCAAGGCGTTCGTATACATACATTGGGGAGTGCAGATGAAAAGAAAAAAAAAATAAATAAATAAAAAAGAAAGGGAGGGAGGGAGGGGGGGGGGGGAATACAGGGATGGTATAATGATTACAGACTCGGCACAGTGACGATGATGATGTGGAGATTGTTGGTGGTGGTGGTGGTGTAAGGGGCGAGTGATGCAGAAGCGAAATGAAAGCACACGCGAGAAAAATGACGAAGAAAGAAAGAAAAAAAAAGGGGAGCGAGCATGAGAGAGAGAGAGAAAGAAAACAAAAGAACGTCTAGATAGTGGAGAATAGTAAAGAAGTATATGTACCCTGAGGACGCGTCGGAATGGAGTGAAGGGATCCGCCGAGTGCTCAGGTATGTATATATATATATATAAGAGGATGAAATAGAATGACGAAGGAATGAGAGGGCGTCGATGGGCGTTCTGCGGTTCTACAATGATTACAGGCTCGCACAAACCTATAATACTCATCCTCGCCTTCTTTGCGCGTCGCTTTTAGCCATTCTCTCACCATCACATCTCTTTTTCTCGTCATTTAATTTTTTTTTTTTTTTTTTCCACCCTACATTTTCGCTTCTTTTTTCTTCTTCATTCTTTCCACATCTCCAACGCGTTCCCAAACGTTTTCACCGCGCGCCATTTGTATTCTTCTCTTCACCCGTATTCCGCACTCTATCTCAACACAACTAACCCAAACGGGGAAAAAAAAAAAAAAAAAACGTAAATCGTCATGCCGTCATGAGTGTTCCACGAGTGCGGCACGAAAGAGAAACAAAATGAAAGAGATGAGGATGGAGAGAGGCAACACAGCTTGAACGAGAGCGACGTTTGTATGCGCTCGTATGTCACGCTCCTACATTTACTGCGCCATCTTTTCACTTCGATATATATTCGCGTATATAGCATTCGGTTTCTCGAATTTCTCAAACACATAATACATATATATCTTTGTAGCACAAATACTCATACACATATAACATTCCCACAAAATACAGTCGCTTGCACTATTTTATATCGATTTATTGTATACATATGTCAAACGATATCATCTTGATATATAAAATATACGCTGAGAAAGATAAATAAATATATAAACGTGTAGAGAGAAATGTAGAGAAAGAAGTGAAAGAAATAAAAGAAGAAAAAGAGGGAGAGAGAGAGACTTTTATTTATTTATATATATATATATACATATATAAATATATTTTTAGCGAGTTAATAAAATTCTACTCACGTGTCGCTCCTCTGTCGAGCTGAGCCCTGCAACAAAACACAATCCAGTTAGAACAATTTAACTTTCGAAAATTCCTATGTGTAAATATATATATATATATATATATTTCTGCTATCGCATTCTCCTCTCCACGTTTTTTTGTATTTCCTCTCTCCACTGTACTTTATTCTTGTTTTTTTTTTTTTTTCCCCTCCTCTCTGTTACATTTTTTAAATTTATATTCTGTCTAGCGCTCTCTACACTTTTTATATTCACATATAATTCTCAATGAATCTTTTAAACCACCTCAATTTCACCATGGTGAATAGTGCATTGCTCTCACTAATGAGATTAAATACGGGACGTAACATTCATAAAAAAAAAAAATAATAATAATAATAATAGAAGAACAAAAGATGAAAATTAAAAATTAAAAATGCCGAGTAAAAGGGACACATACACAGGCATGCCCCCCCCCCCCCCCCCAATATCGGATAAAAGGTAAAAGATAAATTATGGGTGGCAAAATTGCTCTGCACTTTTTACCTATACACGATTAATTGAGCAACGTTATATATCATATACCTACTCTCATTCAATATAGGTATACATAATGTATATGAAATATACGAGAGTAAATGAAAGGCGGTGGGTGGATATGGATTTATACGTATAGTTGTGTAGGCATTGGGTGTGTATAGGCTATGGTAAAGAGGCAATATTAAATGGGGAAAATTCTATTCGATAAAAGGGCAAAATAATGGCGACAGTGAGTGAGTGAGTGAGTGAGTGAGTGAGTGAGTGAGAATAAATGAGACGTCACAATATTAAATAGATATATAAAAGAATTAAAAATTTTCTTTTGATAAAATAAATAAATAAAATTATATATTTTTCATTTTATAAATTTTTGCTTTCCCATCATGATATTCATCATTAAATACAAAATAATTTTCAATTAATATAAAATTAATGTCATGTGATAATAGATAAATATTTATATTTATATATGAAATTAGCTATGTGAATGTCAATATTTATGGTGGAATATTTTGTTATATAAACTCAGACATATGTGGGATAAATTTTCAATTGTGTAAACGACCAATGTTGAGTAATGGTAACATTTGAAATGGGTTTTTGGGTGATGAATCGTTAAAATTAACACCAATAAAAATTGATTGATGAAACGTTACAATACAGAGACAGTTGTTTTGACAATAAAACAAAAAAACGTATTCACCCAAAGAAAAACTTTGCATTCAGTTGCATCAAATAAATTGCAAATGAATGGATGAATTACAATTAAAATATTATTACTGACCACCATTGCTTTTAAGGTCATCAGGTTGATTCCTATGGTGTTCCGGTTTGCCCAACATTGCCAGGGGATGCGCTGAACTGTTGCCTGGCGTTGCTGAAGCCCCTGGTGTAAGACCAAGACCGAGCAACGCGGCCGATGCCGATGTCGGTACTTGTAAACCGCCGGCAGGACCGAGTCCAGGCAATCCCGGTAAACCCGGATGTGGATTCATTGCAGCACCAGGTGGCAACTGTTGAGCGTGCATCTGCTGTAATAGCCGAGGTATATCTGGCCTTTGTTGCTATACACGAAAAAAAAAAAAAAAAACAAAATAAAATATAAAAAAAATTGCAACAAAATAGAATAAAATTAAAAAGTAAATAATAACATAAAAAAAAACAGAGAAAAAATAAATAATAAAAATTGCAACAAAAATTTTTACATTTTGATTGTAATACGGACAAACGACAAATGACAATTAAACACACATTTATAAACAAACACACATTTATATATTATTATTGAATAATAAAATTTGTAACTTGTATGACAATTTAATTATTGTGATAATGGATATTTGTCTCGGTACAGTTGAATGCCCGTTACGTTTGCCACGCGTTGTTGAGCTGTGTTCAATCTCTAATTGAAATTACCGGGTGTGAGTGCGAGCGAGGATGAGACAAAGAGCAAAAAAACACACACACACACACACACATATATATATATATATATATATATATATAATGAGAAATGATGTTGGTGAAATGCAACAGCGTGTTTCATTGATGCTTCGCACGTGCGCTTGACAAATGTACGTACATGATGTGATAGAGAGATAGAAATGATGCATACAAGCGTAAAAGGGGGAAAAGAGCGAATGCAATGGATAGAACCCAAATTTCACTGAGTATATACCCACATTAACGGGCACATTTCACCATCTCTCTCTCTCTCTCTCTCTCTCTCTCTCATTTCATCCACATATATATATATATATATATATACCTATTATTGGGCTATTCAGAAATCGACAAAGTAAATGAAGGGTTAACACAGAGAGATGTATAATACCAAATCGTGGCGCGTTCTCTCTAGTGGTTAATTTAGTTCTCCCTACACATAAGCACATAAACATATACACACACACATATATACACATACACGTGAATGAAGAGAATCCACACCCAATGGACTCATTAATACAAGTGAATCCTAATACTTGTCGTGGATTTCACTTAGGCATTTAGTCTGATGTTCTCATGTTCTATATTCATATATATATATATGAATGACTTACAGGAAGGGACAGAAGGGTCGATTTCTCCTTCCTATATCCCATGAAATCTGCTAAACAATCTTGCCCCTTGTATATATATATACTTAGTTACTATGGTAAATCGTGAGGGTTGAAATAAACCCTCTATTTCGGGCTACACTTACTGATTGCCATCATTATTTTCTCTCCCTCTATATATATATATATATATATATATGTGTGTGCATATGTGTGTGGTATTGTGTGGAAAGAAGGTATTAGTATGAGGTCACTACGACCGCACACCGGAAATCAGATGTTCCTACACATTAATATATCAGTCCCGTCTACGTCAAGTTTATATATATATATATATATATATATATATATATGATGACCCCTACACTCATCGCGCGTGCTCGCATGTATTATTACACGCGCATTGTAAAGCGTGTGTTAAAAGAAGGGAAAGAAAAAAATAAAACGAGGGAATTGAATGAATGAATAAATATGTTAGAGTACCTTGAAAAATGGAATTTATAAAATATATATATAGATGTATGAATTGAATTGCTATAATTATTCAATAATTACTTGTTAATTCACTGAAATTCACGTATTAACACAAACTCACAACATTATCGCAATCAATTTACTTCCACGACCCAATACAAATAATACATTGATGTTTACACACTTGTCCAATACTAATGAATAATGTCTAAGACATTAATGCCCAATTTTATACAATACAATGTAATAATACAAATATATAGATACAATAATAAAATAGCGATACAATTGTAATGTACAGGGGGGGAAAAAAAAAAAAAAAAAAAAAAAAAACAACTGCAATTACAGTTGAACGCACAGAAAAACAGTAGTATACATAAATATATATTTATTTGGAGTTGTATAGCCATTTACAAACGAAGACTAACGCGCCGTGAATAATCCGTCGCATCATTGGTGAAAGCGCACGCCATACACATGCACACACACATATATATACCCATGTTAAAACCCTAAACGCACACCAGAGATGAATACGACTCGTGTATACCCGTGTGTTTTACTACTCGTCAACTAGATAGTGACAAATACAAAGACAGACAGACAGTTAGGTATATAAAGTAACATTCGACAAGTATATACATATACAACACCCACACACACACGGCTATATGTATAAATAGACAGATAGAGAGACAAAAGCGAAAGTGAGATAGAACAATTGTTTGAGAATGCGGGGGTGGGCCGGTGGTGGCGACAGCGGCAGGACACACACGAGAGCCAACCCTCGTGTGTACATTTCACCCTCTCGCTAGCTTCCAACTTGATGTGCAGTGTTATTAAAGAAAATATTGATTTAACCTCGTGTTTACTGAGTAATACATATTCATGGAGTTGACGCTTTACTCTGCCTGTGCAACGTTTCCCCTATTTCGTCCTTCCGTCCCTTTATACAATCTATCCCTCTTTGTTACATAGATATATACATATATATATACATACGTGACGACATACATATACACACACACATACACTATCTGTTTCTGTTTCACTGCATGTCCCTGGCCATTTGTTCTCTCACTTGAAATCACCCCTTTGCTATTGCCCCAACGGACACATTGAAACCTTCATTCCTCTCGTCCATATCCCTTCAACTGACCTCACTCACCTCACTCTGTCTACACCACCGACATTTCACAGAATGACTGTGCAACGCCTCAATATCGGGGGTTTCTACACGTGTACCAAAAGCATTCCATACTACCACTGCTACTATTATTATTATTATTATTATTATTATTATTATTATATATGTATATATCCAAGCTTTGTGCAACTGTCGCCCGACAACGTTTATCCACTCTTGTCCTATTACAATTTCTGCGCGCATGTGCTTTGATTACCCATATGCATGCATGTCTTCATACAGATGTATATATATGTATATATGTGGATATGTCTATGATGGGTTTATATGTAAAGCCTCGATCTATATTTACAGTTTACACAGCGAGATATATGTGTAGATAGTATGTATAGATATCGAAGACTCATTGGGTAGGCATTTGATATTCAAATGATTCTGACACAATGAATAATTACAAAGATTTTGTTTCAATTTATGTAGTGTATCATGTAAATTTTATATATTTATGGATTATATAGAGGTGTACAATAGACAAATTGCTATAAATATGTTGGATTTTTGTATTTTTTATATTATTTTATTGTGTTTTTAATTTTATGGTGATACTGTCGAGTTGAATAAATTTACATTGGATTTTAAATAGAGAATTGGTGCAATGACAATTATTGAATTCGTATGAATTTTCATTATTTTATACATGAATTATCTATTTCATGTAAAATAAATATGATTATTTTCAATAAATCCATTTTTAATGATGAAAAATCAATTGCTCACTCGAAATATGGATTAATATAAAAAAAAAACTTTTCTAATTAGACTTGTACGCAAATTTTCATATCATAGAAATGAAGTGTTCGAAAGTAACAAGTGAAAAATAACAATTCTTGATTTTAATATTATTTTTTTTCCGACATGAGACAGTTCAGAGCTGAATTATCGATCATTGAATTTGCAACTGAAAACATTATCGATTGGTGCGCACAAATATATATACATATATATATTGCAAAAATATATCTAAATGAATATATATTTCAATTTAAAAATTATATCACGCCCACAGCAACAATAACATACGCGGTAAATTTAATAAAAATCATATAAAACACTCGTCTTATCTTAATCCATATACAGATCAAGTGTGCACGCATTGAAATAAATATAAAACCCATCAATGCTCACGTATGTGAACATATATATATATATAATGTTGCCCTGTGATGTTTGTATATATATATATAGATATTAGAGGTATACACAATTCACCCTCAGTCATTATGACAGATTGTATTGGGTAGGTCGGTTTGTTTTGTTGGCGAGGCGAGTGAACGAGGGTTTGGATTGTGTGTGGTGATAGTGATGGTACAAGTTTGAATTTCCCAGGCGACATCAGCGAACACGAATTGGATTTCGAATAGGATTATTCGTTGGCCAGTTGTGTACAAATCGGCAGGGGGAGAATAGAATGAATGAATGAATGAGTGAGCGCGTCCAAGGAGGGTTAGACTGAGAGAAAGAGAGAAATGATGACGTTTATGGTGGTAGTGGTGGTGGTAGTGGTAGTGGTGGTGGTGGTGGTGGTGGTAGTGGTGGTGACGGTGGCAAAAGCGCCACGCTCGTGTTCCATATTTAGTGTTAGAGAATTGACATAGTCAATTTTTCGTGGATATATATTCAACGTGTATTTTGACAAACAGATTCCATTTTCATTTTATTTTTTTCTCCTCTCAAATCATTCTTCTCCTCCTCCTCCTCCTCTATTTTCCACGTCCAAATAACATCCATGTATTTTTTTCCTTTATATCACACCAACAAACAGACAGAAAAAAAAAATAGTGCAAATAAAAATTCAAAACATAAACAAAAATGTTCCCTGTATAAATTGAATTTATATATATATTTATTCCACTTCTCTCATTCAAATATAAAAACATATACTCCTGAATATAATTAATAAATAATATATATATATACTGCTGAGATTTGTCTTGAGAGTAAGTTGTCTTTCATTTACTCTGGTGTTCCAATACGACATTCATTTCATGAGTAGATGGTGAACGACACTGGAGAATGAGGCGTCAAGATAATGGCAGACTTATATATATGTATATAGTGAGAAAGTGAGAAAGAGAGAGAGAAAGAGAGAGAGAGAGAGATGAGAAAGGAACTCCAGCAAATTATTCACGTCGCACAGCAATCTAACAGCAGCAATGCCGACTACTAACTCGGAACTCCATTATACGAGATCCACGGTTGAATGCCAATTTCGAAATGCTTATCGGTATATTATGCGGCGCACACTATATTCATATATTCCTATACATATATACACACACATATATATATATATATATATATATATATATATGAGGTACATATACGCAGATGAAATAAGTTTGACCACGCTACTCTCACGCCGGGTGTCAAATAGCGTGCATTACTGAATTTCAATTAATGTTCCAATAGCACATAGGTATATCATATACATACACACATTGCTCGCATATGTTCTCTACTATTCTCTTTATGGCTCAACTATACACTCTCTCAACCAACTAACCAACTACTGCTAGTATTACTAATGCTAATACTATCACTACCACTACTACTGAAATTATATTGCTATTATTATTATTATTATTGGTGATATTGGTGGGCGATGTTGGTACTATCACATTTGCTCGCACGCTCGCACACGCGCTCACATGGATCAATGAGTATTTATTAATGTCTGGCGCAAATGTGGCGGATACGCATCGTGAAAATGTAATTACAATTAAATTTAACTATGCCTGTTAACGCATACACATATATATATATATATGTGTGTATGTGTGTGAGTAGTTTATATATAATTATGTTGAGTGTGTATTTTTTGTCGCGACAATTATTGCACAATTTTAATCATTGATTTGCCAATTTTTGCTTTGTTTATATGTGGTCTGTTAATTTTATTGAAAGTTCCATTTGATTTTTTATATTTATCTATCTATTTATTTTTTTTATTCAATGGAGATCATGAACTTACCCCGACAATTGAATTGAGCTCGGTCATTGTAACTTGTTTTGCACGATCAATGGCTTGGACAACTTGCTGTTGATGTTCCTGGGAGAGGAACGGCAGAATTTGGACTATTATTGCATTCAGTCTCTTTGATATTTCGGTCTGGATGAAATTAAAATAAAACAGAAATATAAATAACTATATTATCATGCATTATTGATATTTAAATAAATTAATTATTCAATTGCTTGAATAATAATACAGTATTTGATAAATATTACCTGCTTGTGCATCTCGACATTGAGTCCATAAGACATTTCATAATACTGCAATGAAAAATAACCAATTAAAATTCAATGTATTGATTACCTAACAGTGAATTTTTCAAATCAATTTTTCAATGATTGAACCGAACAAGCAAAGTAAAATAAAAAAAAAAAAAAAAAAAGAACGAACAATAATAGAACAGGGGAAAAAGGGAGAATACAATTTTATATCTCGCCAAGGCAATAAAATGAGTTTGGAAATGAATGGTACATTCGGGGATCATTTCATGTTGCTCCACATTTTTGCGTTAAATGTAATAAAAAAAAAAATAATAAAAAAAAAAGGTGAAACAAAGAAAAATACTGATGTGCGAGCGGGCAATTGACAATTGAATTATGGATATCAATTATGAGAGGTAAAAAGGTGCGCTTGGATATTCTCCAAACATAATTCGAACCGATAATAATTGGCTGAATGTTAATTAATAAATAATTACATCATATATAGATACATATATTATCATATCATATAATCATTCACGTACTTTAATATTCAATAATAATTTATATTTACCATCACATAGTGCCGTTGTATTTCAATTTTTTCTGTGGCCAATTTTTCGCACTCGAGTTTCATACTGAAAAAATTAATACAAGTGTGAAAAAAGAAAAAAAAACAAATAATGACAAATATAAATAAAATAATTGCGCGAATTAAACAGTAAGAGCAGATAATAAACACAAAAATATATATACATCATTATTGTGAAAACGAAAAAAAAAAAAAAAGAATATAATATTTAAATTCACGACGTTTAGTCGTGAATAAAATAAAATGGCGATGATATAAACACAGCTTACATATACATAAATAACAACATTTTTGATTATATACAAATCAATACTCCATTTTGTTCAGTTGAAAACGTTATATTAATATATTATATGTGGCTGTGACACATCTATAAAACACATGTTACCGCTTCAGACATTTTTTATATATATATATATATATATATATATATATATATATATATACGTGTACATACATACATATTTCAATAAGACTGTTCATATCGCGTGAGCTCATGTTTTTGTCAGCTGTGAGAAATCCCGCGCTCGCTTATATTATTCTTAGCTTTGAAGTTGGTGAAGAAGAAAGCGAAAAAGAAATATATGGAAAAAATGACGCCATAGAGAAACGAATGCAATGTGTAAAGCTCAAAAGAACATTTACATACATATATCTATATATAGAAAATCTATATTCATAGAAACATAATGGAGACTGTATGACGTGAGAGAGTTCAATGTGTGGCTATAAGAAAATTGTGTGGGGATATAGACAGCAGTAGTTATCTATAAGTAGAATGATATATAATAGTTAAAGTGCACGCGAAAATACGCAAACGACATAAATGAATAATTGCATCTATAACTCTATCCAAGTATAGCTGTATTCATATTATATATCAAAAATATTTTCTCATGGAGATATATATATCCGCGTTATAATAAAAGAGCAGGTTTAAAATCCATATTTTATAAATTGCCATCTATGCATTTTCTCATCAAACAAATGTCCAATGAAACCAATTGTCTCTTTATCGATGATATTATTATTATTTTTTATTATGTATAAATGCTAAAAGTATATTTTCACAACTGTTCGTTTCATCGAACAAATCGCACCTAATATTGAACTACTTTATATACAAAAAAAAAATATATATAAATGCTTTATCATCAATTGAAATATAGTGATGTAACGCGAGTATTATTGAATAATTGTGCGATGATATATTTTTTTTTTTAATTAAATTAATACGTTTAAATGTAATGGCAACTTACTTGTGATATTGCGCTTGAAGAAAATTAAACTCCTCTTTAATTCTGTCGCAAGAATCACCCACTGTAAATTTGAATGGTTGACCGGGCTGCGGTGGACCCTGAAAAAACACGAGAGAACACGTATAAAAATAGAGCAAACTAACGAGACACGGATGTACACATACACACGTATTTATTTATATAAATAAATATATATATATATATATATATATGCGAGAAAATTTGCGAAATGTTTGGGCAATATTTTGCCCCAATGAATTGCAAACAGGCCGGATGTGATAAATTATACGCGAATGAAGACCGGTCAGCGAAACTAAGAGTGAACAAAAACAAAAACAAAAAAAAAAAAAAAAAGAAAAGAATAATCCTACAAAACACATAAAAAAGAGCAAGAAAAACTGGCTGCACCCCAAGGAATTTAATATATATGTTTAATGTATATATAAATATAGCGAAACCATAATAAAATAAAAGCAAAACGGAAATGATTTCATGGATGCTTGACTCCTCAACATTTGTAATCCAAATGAACTCACACACAAGTTGTTCCATGTCTCATTGATTAACTTGACTAATAATTAAACCGCAACACAAAAAAGAAAAAAAAAAAAGATGAAAAAACAAAAACCTGTAAATAAAGAAGAAATGAGCAATACAAAATATTTCAACATCATATTCAGTCAATTACAATCAAACAAAAATAAATAAATAATAATAAAATTGCATTAAAAATCATATTTCAAAATTATATATACATATTATATTGATCGCTCACTCCGATAGTTACATTAAATCAAAAAATAACAACAACGGCAGCAGTAACCACACTCACATACAGACGCACGCACGCATATACATATATATACACGCGAACGCAAACATAATATAATATGTTCAGAAGCCGCGAGAGATTCGAGAAAAAAAAAAAAAAAAAAAAATATGAAACATTACTTACACAACGAACATAGAGTCACACACAAAATGTAAAAGAGTAAAAGACAGAAAGAGAGACATAAAATACATAAATACACACATACACACACACAAATATATATATATGTAATGTGGAAAGTCAAACCGGTATGTTTGTCCTCATACTCTGTCCTCACCACCGACACCACCTTCTACGTCTTCGTCCTCTTCATCTACTTCTTCTTAAATACATA
>CAJUYH010004256.1:0-28013 GCA_910591685.1 Galerucella tenella | reverse complement strand
TATATATATATATATATATATATATATATATATATATGTGTGTTTATTTATTATGTGTTTATAAAACATTTAAATATATATGTATTACAGTTACTTTTAAGAGCGCATTGACTCTCTCATCGCGAACAACCTGATCGTGTCGACGTGCACTGAATATATTTGCATAATTTGAAGGTAGAATATGAAAGAAAAAAAGAGTGTATCTGCGAAATACGTGACGCAAACGCATGCGAGTGTTCTTATACTCATTTTTGTTTTTTTTTTTTTTTAATTTTTTTAAGATTGCAATTGATTAGAAAAAGAAAGATATTACGCAAGTGTAATTGGTTTGTCCTTGAGACTTACACTTATTATTTGCTTGCGCGAAAAAAAAAATTAAAAGCAAGAATATGAAATAAAATGTGAATAGCGTGAAACTTCATGTTTGTCACGCGGTGATTAGTGATGTTAAAAGTATGGCATTTTTCGATATAGTTGCAATGAATAATTTGCTAACTGATTATTATGGCGGTATAGTACAGGCAAAAAGGTGGTATTCCGTGTATGAATCACCACTGCCATAAGTAAGTTCTCACTTTGCAACAAAAAAAAATAAAAAAATAATTTGTGGAAGTTGATTGTTTGATTTGTTTTTTTTTTTTAAATATTCTGTCTGAACTATCGACACAAGCTTTAAATGAGATATAAACAAAGTAATAGAGCGGACTTTAGCACACAAATAACTGGGGTATATTTATGTAACTTCCCACAATTCTTTGAAATGTGGGGCAATTGAATCCACCTAATTTTTAAATCATCAAAGTATCAAATGTTGTACAGAACTTCTCTATCTAATTCAAAATTAATGAATGAACACACACAAATCCATCAATTCACAAATACAAAAACAATTACTTCCACACTTAATAAAAACAGTATACCATACAATTATCCAATAAACTAATTAATTAATCAATGAATTAATTAATATAAATGAATTCATACAATTCCAGAGATTATTTCAAGATTATCTAGCGTTGATATAATGCATTACTCATAATGAAAGAGCTACGCTTACATATATAACCATACTTACAAGTATAAACCCGCAAGTTTTCCGGCATACACATGACTATACAGTCATGTGACTTCGTTGTGCATATATAATATCAACTAAGACACATTCTGGGCAACATCCACGGACTAGCTTTATCGCAGTAGGAAATGTAATGGCATTACTGGGCTGGATTAAGAATCCTCAACATATATATGAACATTAAACATATATATATATATATATATATATATATATATATCTGGCAACGAAACAGGACGATTAATCGTCCAACTCTTGGGGTATAAAAGCATTCAGCTATTCGGCCTGTCTTTTTATAAGTATATATGCATACATTTATATACCGATAGTGTTAGGAAGCTCAGGGTAATTGCCACGAGTTTGCGAGAGAGCTCAACGAACCCGCGCGCTAGTGATGATTCCGTATTATAAATATAGTGTATACATAGATATTTAATAGTCGACGATATCACTCGCGTCTGATGAGGATTATATGTGTATGAATATTTATGTGTATAGTTGACGTGTTGAGCTCTTTTTTAAAAAAGAAGACTATTTAGTATGTAATACATCTATGTATAAATTTTATAGAATCAAGTTGAAGTATTTGCTGGATGATCCTGGCAGTTTCTAATCTACGTACCTTCAATCATAGACCATCTCTGGTGCATTAAAAAGCTTATCATTATCGTATATAGGAAGTTGTATACTTCATATGTATATAGAGAAGAAAAAAATTGCCGGTGTATTTAACTTCTCGCGTTACGGAAATTTTACACGGCTGCAATTATTTGTTATGTGTTGAAATTACTTACGATGAATTGATACTGATGAAAAGGTTGGATATATGTACCGTGACGCGATACTTTATCAAGTAATTAGTAAATTTTCCAATTGATTAATTCAAATGTGTTATTTGATTGAGCAGTTCTATAATGCAATTGTATACTGTCTCAAAATGATTTTAATATTATCAATAGATTAAGTGAAATGTGATTGAGATATATGGCATTATGATTTTTTTGCGGTGATAAAATAATTAAATGCGACATGCTATAACAATAATCGCGATCGAAATATCATTCTGAAGAGACGTGCGCCGCCTGGTGGCTATAAGTTGAAATATACATCCGCTACGCCCATGTGTGAACACAGTACGCCGCCATTCACACTTCAAGGCAACCACCTACGGCATTTGCCTACATTTTTAACCATTTTTACATGTCTATATAAACATTTTCCAGTGTATTTACCCATATGTATATTTATTCTTATATATTTATACATATATTTCAAGGTTTATGGGTATTGTGTATATGAGCATAAATCTTTTAACTCTGACTACCGTCACAATACACTGTTTTTTCCGAAGCTGTAATATATTTTTGATAACCACTGTTTCAACAATATATTATTCTCCAAGCACAAAATCATATACGTTCTGCATATTATACCTGTCGAGTAAAATAAATTCTGTCAATTGAATAACAACAAAAATAGAAGAGGTATTTTTCAACGCTTCATTTTATTTTGCATATATATGTCTTATAGCGTGTGTGCACTAATGCAATATCCATGTTTAAATTGACTGTTAATATCATAACAATTAAATTAATAATTGGAAAAAGAAAAAGAAATATTAATAAATAGTATTTATATAATGCACACAACAACTCCATCAAAGCGCGAATGCGAATTCTTCCGATGTACAGTCCAAGGTTTCCGTTCCATACCAGCATACACAACATGTGAAAAATAAATAAAGAACAATAAAATGAAGAGAGCAAAAAAGTTGAGAAAAGTACAAAGATGAAGTGATGAAGTTGAAGACAACGGCAAATACAACTTGCTGAGTAAAGTAATGTTGTATATATGTATATATATATTTATATAGTGGTAGAATAATAGGACCAGTCTTATTTCTCCACTCATGTTGGTATTAAATATATATATATATATATATATACGCACACTGCAATCATTGAATACGAGGAACGAAGACGCCGAGTCCCTTGGGAACGTATCAATCCTCTTAAATGAAATGCGTTCGTTAAAATGTATATACAAGAGAGAAGTGCGTATATAATTTGTGGCCGACAAAGTGCAACATTGAGAGAGTGCAAGTGTTGTTGTAGAGATGTATTTATCTATAGAATGTAACGCAAATAAATAAATAAAAAGAATTGTTATTCTGTAAAGTGTGAATAAAGAATGCGAGGAATTTTACATAAAAAAGAAGAAAAAAGAAAAATGAAATAATAATATTTGTCCTCGGAAATTCTCCTTAACTTGTTTTAACAAATAAATCGTATATACACACATTTTTTTTTTCTTTTTGTTTTACATATTATTCCATTATTCCATGCATCAGTAATTTTTATTAATCAATAAACTATTGTTTTTAATGTGTTTATGTAGTTGTATTTATCAACATGTTTGACATATTTTTGCAAAATAAAATGATATTGAATTGATGGAATATAATGTTAGGTTATTAAATCAACATTCTGAGAATGATATTCATTGTAATTATGTGAAATTATTTGCAATGTCGAGTATATTATTGAAATTATAGCTGGGTAATCGAATTGAAGAAATTTTTTAAATTGTAAAATGGTTATAGTGTGAAAACAATGACATTCAGTATCAACAATTAATTTCGTTACCTTTAAAATCCCAATTACTATTATTATAAATGGTGAATTAATCATTAATTATAAGTAAATATTTTAGAAATATCAATCGGAAAAGCCTGGAAAAATGCGACATATATTCAAACGTAATATGAAAATAAAACCGGTCTATTGAAACATAATATAATCTACAGACATTAATGTTTACACACTGCTCACTTTTGTGATATCGTCACCTCGCACTTTATCTCCCATGTCGAGGACTAGTTCGCTGACTAGATCCTGCTTATAATATACTCCGTGCATATTCAAACACACAGATATATATATATATATATATTATTGACATCACCACTTTGAACTTTAAATATTTCCATTAAAATCTCTCACGAACTGTCTCACAACAGCAATATCACCAAACTAAATATATTTCTCAGCCCGAAAAAGATCTGTAATAATCAACCGGCAATATATTTTATAAATTCACCATACGTGTTCCATATACATTTACATTTATTTATATACAAATGTGTGTGCGTATTTATACACGACGAGTATGTTTAGCAATCGAAGAGAATGTGTAATTGGGTCACATACCGGATTAATGTCAAGCATTTGCATACAATCTAAAACTTATATAAATTTGCAAACCAACATTTTACAATTTTAATATTGAAATATTAAATTATTATTTGATTAAATAATGTATAATATTTAAATTAATATTGACAAGAATATTTATTGAGGTCAGTGTGCAGAAAGTGCATTTATAAAAACATAATATATGTGACATTACAATCAGAGAGCAAAGAGTGGAAAAAATGGTTCAACAATAATGTGGGTTGACAATGGGAAGTTGGAGTTGTTTTATATATATATATATATATATATATATATATATATATATATATATATATATATATATAAGTGTATGTGCATATGGGAATGTAAATAAAGAGGGAAATGTTTATGTTAGACGTG
This sequence comes from Galerucella tenella, assembly GCA_910591685.1. Classification (NCBI taxonomy): domain Eukaryota; kingdom Metazoa; phylum Arthropoda; class Insecta; order Coleoptera; family Chrysomelidae; genus Galerucella; species Galerucella tenella. Next base: position 23,345 of record CAJUYH010004256.1, on the reverse strand, counting down.
CGGTGAGACGAAAAAGGAAACTTTGATAAAGTGTCTGTGTTGTTGCAGAGAAGGAGAGAGAGAGATGTGAATTACAAACTAAAGCAAAAGTCTCACTGATGACTGTACAATCTGAAAGACAAAAAAAATAACTTCCCATTCCCCATTGCAGTTGGAATATATATGATAAATATTCTGTTGCATGTATGATCTTCATAGGTGAATGTTCATGGGAGTACGAATGGCACTTGTTGAATGTTAAAATACGCTTGTACAGTTTGTGTATCTATGTCGCCTACCTTCTTATTAAAATCCAAAATTAATTTTATACTTATGCATTTAGTTAAATATTTGTTTGGAAATTGCATATTGATGCCAATCGAAAGGTTATTGTAGAGAATAAGATGAATATATTGATTGAGAAATATTACGATTCATAAAAAAATATATTTTAATAAATGATCAGGTTTTTAGTTAGTTTTGATCTCAATTCTGTATTTAGGAATTCGATGGGAATGACAATCGATATTTTTTTTTTTCGGTGTTTTTACAACGTTGATTGTTTGTTATTTGTCCAAAATCAACGTAAGTCTCGTAATAATAAATTTGTTGTTGTATTGGAAATACAAAATATATATATATGTATATATATATCGATAAAAATTTTTTATTTTCCAACTTTTACAACAATAAATCTTTATTGATACTATAATTATTTCATTTAAAATTACAGAATACACTCGTCAGTATAGTCAATCATTGGATTCTACCTGAATGGTTAGTGCAAAAAAGATTTTGCAAAATGCAATTTTGTAACTTTGTAGAATTTTCTTGTCGAAAACTACAAACTGAAATGAGAATTTTATTAGGTCAAAAACATTCTCAAATTGATCAAAGAACAATCGTGAATTTGTTCAAATTTCTCTGACACAGTTTTGACTTTTCGAAAAGTCACGAAATCAAAATTACGAAAAATGTTATTGGAAAATTTGAAAAAATGCAAAAGTGTTCTTCAATCTATTTGAAAATATTGTTATTCTTAGAAAATTTTTATTAAAATTTGCAGTTTCTGACAAAAATATTCTAAACAATTCCAAAATTGTATTTTATAAAGACGTTTTTGCATTAACCATTCAAGGAAAATCCAATAGTTTTTTCTTTAAATATTGAAAACGAATTTTTTTATTTATTTATTCGATGCGTAGTTTGCGAAATTTTCGACTGTTTCCAAACTTTTTGGATACATTGTATAAATATATTAACTATAATTTGGAACTTACATTGATTATTACTAATATTGACACTTAACTTTGAAAAATACTGTGAAATTTGAGAGAAACATTAATACATACATGAAATTCCGCTGGTTCACATCAATTTCTACATAATTCACATTGTTAATGTTTTTTTTTTTGTAACATATTCTTGTTCAGTGTATGATAAACAATAATGAATGAATTCCATCAGGGCCGTGTAAACTTGGCATGTTTTTTTTACAGCGAATCTGTTTTTTGTTTGTTCAGTCTCGCATTCCACATTGAGTTTTATCATTTTACTAATTATAATTAACATAAATAAATGCGCGCATACTTGCTTATACATTGCAATTTATGTTAATATAGGTATAATTCACCAGAATTATCAGACCGGATTTGCTTGCTTTTAACGTCGGTTAAAATTCCAATTGAAAAGGCTAAATCTTGGTTTTGCCATAATTAACATTAGCCAGGATCCCGATCAGGATTAACAAGTAAGAAAAATCCGGAATGTCATTGCTGGAACTCCACCGCAGTCAATTGAAATAAATAAACAAATATCATTATTATGATTATATTAATTAAATGATTAAAGTATAATTGATTCTAATAAATTTGACTTTGTGATATTTATTTAGATGTTTTGTATGAATTTATTGCAACACTCATGTATTTCAATTAAAAAATATCAAATACTGAGTACTTTTAATGGGACTATAAAGAAAATAATAATAGTAAGAATATTATTATCATTAGCAGTGGTAGAGAAATTATTATTTATATACTACAGTAAAAATTGTTATATTGTAAATGAATATTGTCGATTATTGATATTCTTTTGGATTACGTCGTTATAAACAAAACGGCATTCTTCGCCAGTAATTTTATATTAGACTCTTATTTTTCATTTACTTTCAACGATTTTATTTCATTTATTCATTTAATTTTTTTGGTTTTTTGACTCAATTCTGTCGGTTGGAACGTCGATTATAAATTGCACTCGTGCGCCCACCTTTTGTCGGGACGACATAGTTAACGGGTTCTCGATAGCGGCAGAAACTAGTTTATCGAGAATAGAATCGAATTGACATTAATGTAGTGTGAGTGCGCACGCCCGCGTGTACGTGCGTGTGTGCGTGCATATGTGTGGATATACAACACCTTCCATCCGCTCTGACACACAAGTTGCAATTAAAAACTCGGACGATCACATTCGTACCAATTTTATTTTTAAATAAAATATTTGTGCCAATTTGTTCAATATAAGAAAATAAAATAATATTTGTTATATATTTAAATGAATCGAGCACTTTCCTGGTGCACATTTATAGAATATAATTTACAATTTTCACAATTACATAAAAATTAAATTAAAAATAAATGATTTCATCATATCGATAATAAAGCGAATGCAGTGGTAGCTGAAAATTCCCATGAAATAAAATAATCCTTTCGATATAAAGATGAAACAAATCTTGAACCAAGTAATAATAAACATTCCACAAAATGGAATAAAAAATTAAGAAAATTTCCACCGCTTATTTCTTCGATAAAAAATTTAAAAAAATTGAAAATAAAAATCAATTACCAAGAAGTTCTTCCACTCGAACCTTTTTATTAAAAGAATGAACAGAAATATCTGTGAATAAATTAATATATTACAATAAAACTATCGTATAAATACCACCATAATTTCAATCACATTGACAATGAATTCGTGTATCAATGAAAAAATACTGAAAAAGCAACAATAAATTGTCGCAACCACAGTCAAATCTTCCTATCGCATATTATTCCACACAAAACAATACATATATGTATAGAAACATGTGTGGTGGCGGGCCGAGAAGTAGCGAAAGTAACACATTACAGTTGAAGTAAATTTATACACAAGTCAACCGTACGTGGATAGATCGGACACTGCATGCATTCACTACTCTCTTTTTCTCTTCCTCTTACATTCCCGAGCTCTCTATCTCACTCATTTTATATTCTAAATTGAGAACCGGCCCGCGCGCGAACGCAAACGTTTATTTATATATAAGAAACTATCTATGCAGCCAATGTGCAATCTCTTATGTGTGGGTATCGCACAAGTCCACTGAAAAATCTCCATCTTACGCAATATATTTCACTGCATATATATACGTGTCGTATACATTCAATGCATAAATGGTATAATAAAGAATTAATATTGATTGTGTATATACAATTTTATTTAAAATCTATTGAATAGAATATTGTTTACAGTGAGAGAGTATTGTGTCGAGGGAGAATTGTAGTGAAATAGAGGTTGAAAAGAAAAAGAAAAAAATAAATGGCATTATTGGAATTATATGAATGCAAAGGCTTCAAAATTGCAGAGTAAAATATATTGGAATGATATACAATAAAATTATTGACCACAGGCTGATTTTATCATGTGTATATATATGTGGTGTACTTGTATATATGTAGCATAATGTTTATGCAAAAGTATATGAGAGTATTATGAGATAGACATTGTAAAAATTACAAATTGGAATATTCAAAGTAGATTAATCCTGCCATGGGAAGAGGCTGGAATTTTCGTTTAGACATATTGTGTGTGTGCATGTGTATCTGCATGTGTTTTATAAGGCGTTATGATAAGGACGAAAGACGCGTGTTGTAAATAGCAATAAGAATATATGTGGCCTTTCGACAAATAAACAAAAAATAAGGAGAAGAAATAACATTTTTAATGAAATAAAAAATAACATGGAATTTTTTTTCTATATCCATTTGTGTGATATTTCTCTTCAATTATTTATACATATATGCAAATAACTTTTATTATGTAGATGTTTCTTATGAAATGACTACGTAAATAAGAAATACAGAAAACTCTTTGCGATTTATGTATTTGTACAAATTAATTGACAGTCTGAATTTTTGCATATTATTTTCTTTGAAAAAAAAAAAACAAAAAATTCCTCTTAATCGAATTAAATTCATGCGAAATTTCGATTCCAACACACATGACCATACTTAAAGTAATTCGAAATTGATTTGTTGCAAATAAATAGAACAAATGCAAAATTAATTGAAAAAAAAAATAATTTTATAAAATATTTTTATGTCTAAATGAAATAACTTGAATGGTAAATAAACTTTTTGATATTGTCCAACTTTCTTCATCATTACTATCATCCAATGCATGCCCGCCATAAGATTGCATTAGGATGATAACAACTGTCTTTATCCTTCACACACACACACACACACACAATCTATCGAGTTCTCTTTACATACAATAAAATCAGTTTGCACCTCTGATTTCCACAAGTTGTAATGCGCGCACAAGGATGGATTTTTCAAATACAGTAGCATGAATAGATATACACAGTAAATATACCTCTTTATACATAGCTACAATATATACATATGTGTACATACATTTATCCATTACACAGAACGCTTGTCTGGCGGGTGTTTGCTGAGAATAAATTGAACAGTACTCGAGTGTAAATTCATCGTGTGCGCCGTCGCATTGAAAGACACACGCGGGAGAAGTGGCTCCTGGTGGTGATCCTGGTGGTGCTTCTGGCGATGTACCAGTGTCAATGTCGTTAGAATGGAGGATAAACTTTGCTATCAGATGGAATCGGTAATGTGGAGTTTGTACTTCTACGTATAAATACATACATTTAAATACCTATATAATACAAAACTTGTGCGATGAGCTGGAGAGAAAGAGAGAATTTACATGGCGGCGTAAAATACAAAATGCAAATATCACATTGATGTGAAAATGAGGAAAAATAAAAAGAAAATGGTGAAAATTAAATTATTACATCAATGTAAATGCAATAAATTCAATAAATAATAAAAGACAATTGTCAAAAATTTATTTTGTCTTTTCTTCTTCACCATTTGTTATTTTGTATTTGTGAATAATTTATTTTATTTTGTATCCATTGATTTTGATTTATTTATTTCGATGTCTAATGCGCTGTTTAACTAGCGCATTGAAATACCCTTTTTATATTACACATTTGTAATATAAATTAGTGGAAATTCACTGTCAAAGTTTCTCTTCTTTAGCACTAAAATTCCAACTTACAAACCACATATTTTATAAATATATATTGTCATTTTTCTTCACTACGTATCACCATTCCACAAAAAAAATAATCGTCGGTAAAGTAAATTTTAAACTACAGTATATTTCATTGTCAAAATAATAGCAGTATTATCAATTAAAATATATTTTCATTTCACAAATGTCATACGGAAAATTTTCCGCTCTGTATTAATTTAAAGAGCGGAATGAAAAGAAAAAAAAGGAGTTTGAAAACTGAATTGATGATGCGAGAGTGTGCACATGACAACAGACAGATCTTGCGGGTTGGTCGCACCGATAAATGAATTAACCCCAACAAAATGTATATATATATATTTATAACTATATTATATGTATATATATAGATGATGTCACGATTTCCACAAGTCCCCAGCTCGTTAGAGTGGAATGGTATGCATACCTGAGAAGCGTGTCCCAGCCGACTCGCATGACTTACTAATGCCCCAGTGTATATATGCCGGCATAGTATAATTACACTGCCGCCGCCACTAAATAGACGCTACATAACTATCTATCGCGAATGTCGCACGGACGATGACCTCATTCTTAGTCATATATAGCTAAGTATCGTCGTGGTCGTGATCGTGGTCGTCGATGTCGTTGTCCAGCGATGAGCAACATTGTCATTAGAAATGACGGCAATAAGTCTTCGACGTTGTACTGTCAATCATTGTAACTTTGATGTTGATAATGGTGACGGCTACAACTATTTATATCAAATGAATAAAATGAAAAATAAATTATTGACAAAGTGTATATAATATCTGCGATAAATATATGTATATATCTGTCAATTTTTATTTGGTTTATATATTTATTTTTTGTATTTTATTCTGCAAATATATTTATTGCAATTTCAACGATTTTCAGTATTTTTTTTTCGGTTCCATTTCAAACTTACCATGTTTTATTCTGCAATGCCAATTATTCTTTGCCGTTTAACATCACACCATTGACATAAAACTTCTTGGTTGTATTTAAAATAGCAAAATTCAAATGAGCATTCGAAAATAAAACAGTATTGCACAGTGGAGAGATGATGAAAAAAAAAAAAAAAAAAAACACTGTACATAAAATAAATAGAAAATGAAAAATAAACGATTAGAATTCTCCTGACAATATACAATGTGTATATTCACCCTTAAATATATTCAACATAAATAAAAGTAAAATTTCCCTCAAGGCAAATACCATCGTTTTAATACATAAACATATACAGATACTTTTCATTCGCAGCATTAAAGCTCGAACACTACACCCCCGCATTGCACATCGTGACATATACATAAGACATATATACATTCATGTAAATGCGCGAGGCGTAAAATATACTGGCGCGCAACGAACCAAGTGGAAGATTGAGAGAGAAAGAGTTGAGAAGAGCAAGAGGCCACTAGGGGATGTGCGCATACTCTGGGAATATAAGAAAATATACGCGTATCCTTTATAGTAGGCAGTATATACACGTCGTTGTCGTTTCTCTCGCGTACACTGTGGATGAGGATGCGCTCCGTGCAGGAATGTCGTCTCGTACATGTGAAATGCTGCTTGTGTACTCTCTTCCCTTGGGCAATATTCCCTTATCACATTCAAGTTGAGAAGGTATAAATGCCCCTAAGGCATCACATCACCTCTCGCACATACACTAGTCACGTGTGCAACTCTTCTTTTATAACTTGGGGCAAACGTTTGATGCTCAATGCGACGCAATTATTGCTGGTAGCTTACAAGTTGTTTTTATACAAGGTGTACCATCGAAATTAGTCGCATCTATTAATTGTATATGTCTAATAAAAAATGTTCCATTGATTTCACTGGGCGTTTCATTGGTACGATTTTATGTTGAACATTTCATTGAATATCACTTGAATTAAAAATTAGTTTCCTTTTTTAATATCATTTATTTATTGAAATCTGAGTGGTTGGATTAATTTGAGAGTTTATTTGTATTTGTCAAACTTGGCAATTTTTTTGTTATTTTTATGTAACTTGTATTCTTTTTTTACTGTGTTTATTATTACAGTGATTTCGTATGTGTAGTGAAAATATTAAAATGTAGAATGATGGACTGAATGTAGGAGATGTATTGTATGATTATTTGAGAATTTATATTCTTGTGTAAAATTTTCGGTGAGATGCGGGAAAAAATTGGGTGAAAGGATCAGTAACATTTTTTTTTTAGTGTAAATCACTTGGATTACTTCAGTAATTCACAAATCGTACAAAAACTATGCCAAACTGTAACACTTATGTAGTGGCCACAAGTATTCTGACTTAGAAACACTCCCCTTCCACATTTAACCTGGGAAAATTCTGAATTTTCAATCTTAAGACTCCAATTTACTCATTCCAAAATCACTAGAAGTATCCAACACAAATTTCTCATGGTGATATAATTCTGCCCAACATCTATCGTCTTTAATATAAAGACAATTAATTCCGTACACCAACTTGCCATGAACAGACTATAAAAAATAATTGAAATGGCTACAATTTGTAATTGTGAATCGATACAACAGCACAAATGCATCGGTTTTTAAATCCTGTAATATAAATTGATAAAAAAAATAGAATATAATTACTTATCATAGCTCATATTGATATAAATAATTTCCCACATCCATATGCAACATAAAAAAACAAATTATCTCAATATCAAACACAAAAGTTGTTGGCTCAAATAATTTTCAACGAAAAAAATTTCCATAGAAAAACTTTTCTATGAATTCTAGTGACTTTTGATTAAATCCCATCTTGAAATGAGGTCGGCAAATCTAGTACACTGTATATACATATATAATCATCTATTATATAGGGAGGTAAAAAAAGAGGAGATTTATGTACATATATACAAGTATAGTCTTTAGCTTAGATGTTGCCCGCGATCCCTCATCTCAGTCGGTGTCAAGAGAGCGATACACGACATCGGTATTTGCGAGCGCATTCGAATCATTGCGCACGCGCCGTGTTGCTATGCTGAAACAGGTTGGCTTCTGAGAATCACCAGGGATTTCCTGGGATTCATTTTCTTCAGTTCGCAAATATATATATACGTATATATTTTATCACCATGAGAAAATTTCTTTGCATTTGCAATTTGCAAAATACAAAAGCAAGAAAGAAAAAGAATAATAATAAATGAACAAATAATGTTGTCATGTATATACATTTATAGTAGATCAGAGAATGGAAATGAAAAGAAACTATTATGACAAAGGTAATGCATGCAAAGTAAAGGAAAATATGAAATAAATAAATGAATAAATAAAAATGAGAATATGAAAAAAAAAAAAAACATATTGCAAGGGTAATACTCTCGTCTCGGTCCAGCACGTCCAGTCGATGTACACGAGTGAACGCGAACATGCGTTAAAAGAAATAGAAAGAACAACACATATATACATATATATATTTATATATTCACACCACGTACATATGTATATATAAATATATGTATATACGTGTATGTATAGCAATATAATGTAAGAAAAGAGAAGAGAGAAGGACAATTGTCTGATCAATTGACTGTTGCGTCGGCACGAGCGAGTGGCTTTCAGACACGCGCTGTTAATTTTTTCAACTGCCAATACAAATCTATATATATATATATATATATATATATGTATATGTGTAAATACATACATATTTGTACTTATATATGGATGGATGTAATACTATAAATGTTGAATGACTATCAAAGGAGAGACGCGATAGAATCTTCATTATCAGCTTCACTTATACGCGTTCAGAGTCTTTGACATGATGACGTCCAAGAGGTTTTGTCAGGTATCCAATTGAATGGCGGGATGTGAAAAGGACCGGAAAACGTGTTGGAAAAATACTTGAATAATAATATAATATGGTTGATATTTTGTTTCATACGCAATAGGAAATACTATGTGAGTGTAGAATTATGAGATTTATTTTCCATTAACTCAGGAATTTATTGCTTGATAATGATCGATTGCTAATTCAATTAGTCAATTTTTTTTTTCCTTTTATTCTTGAACATTTGTTTTATCGTGTATTGAAATTTATATCAGTCAATGTTACACTACACAAAAATACCAGTACTTATTTTTATCACTTCGTTAATTAATTGCAATACTTAATTTTATTATGTAGTGAGAAGTAAAGAAAGAAGTGAATAAAACAAAAAAAAAAACAAAAAAACAAGAGATTCCACTTCGTAAAAGTCGGTAATATAACGAAGATATTTTACATCGTTAATGTAATTTTTTTTTATTCTTTTTCTCTCAATAATTAACTGCCTTTGCATTTCCTTTCTATATCACCTACGTAAATTATATTTATCCATTCACAACCCACGAATAAAATCAACATTCTCACAATTTATTTTCATTTACCATATGTATATAAACAATTGAAACAATTTATATGATTTTTCACCAGAAATAATTGTCAATTATAATAACAGAAACAATTTTTATTTGTCTCGGTGTAGAATATTTCTTTTTATCATATTCTATTCTTACTGTGTAATAAAATCTCTAATAAATATGTTAATGTATTGTAGACGTGTGCGGTTGAGGAAGCGATGGGTGAGTCCATAGACCTTTCAACTTAGGTACAATATACATATACATACATATTTTATATACGCACATATGTAAAAGTGGTTTGTAAAATCGTAGTTTATCGGCAATTGCCTCGGCGATTTGTGCGACGAGAGGGTTTATCGATCGCTCGCAGGCATACAAAGCGGGATCGTCTATTATTTATCGAGTATCACTATATATATACGCTTATGATGCCCCATAGGCAACTCCCGAGGTAGAGGCATACAGCAAACTTCACTTGACAACGATGATCCCACGCCAAATGCACGAGTAAAACATACATTTTATACCTAATATTTTTTTTTTTTCAATTCATAATTTAGCAGAGTCCAATTGTTATTGCATAATTTATCTCTTCGATCTTTGTTGAATATAAATTATTTTTTTGTACGCTCGCATATTGGATACAAGAATTTATTTCGAAGAAATTCATAAATATCGATATGTGTAATATTTTTTTTTGTATCTGAATATTGTAAAGAGCTTGCGAGAATATTTATATAAATAAATGATGAATTATTATCAATTAAAGTTATTGCATTAATTCCCTAAACTGTCCGCATTTTTTTTATTTATTATTGTAAAATTAATTGTTCGAAAATGATACAATGAATTAATATTTTATTTTGTATACGACTTATGTCTATAAAAATAAACAATTAATCATGAACTCCTGATAATTATCGCATAATCGAATGCGCAACACAATTTTACCATTTGCTAAATGCACTTCTCAATTATTTCCAAATAATTATCAAGCAGACAATTACCAAAATTGTCACATATTTTTTAATACAAATCTCATACTATATTTTTATCAACACCACAATTATAACTGCAGTCGACATATCTTTAATATGTTATAAGCGCAATTGTAAATGCAATTTAATTGTATTAAACGCAACTGTCGGTTGTGATAAAAATGAAATAAGAAAGAAAATCAAATAGAATAATAAGTTGCTTTAATGAACACGAACGTTACACATCACAAAGATGCGCCTACAACGTAGTCTCTACAATCATATAAATACACACATACACATACACACATATATACATACGTGCATAAAATGTATATAAAACGAGATGACAAGATGATGAACGATAAGACGGATGATTAAACAATGTGCGAGAGTGAGGATGGAGATTAAGCAACATCAATCTCTATTTATCGGCATTTAAATTTTCTTGAACTCAACTCGACTGACATAAGTGCATATGCATGCACATATATATATATATACATGGATAAATATAAATATATATACATATATATTTTTGTACTTTGAATTACAACGGATGCAATAGATTAAAAATGTTAATGCCCTCTTAATATCTCTCTCATAATAAATTATTCGAGATAATTTTATTTTTTATATCTTCACATATAAATATATTTGATGAATTAAAAATTGAATTAATAGCGTACATATAATAATAATAATAATAATAATAATAATAACAATAATAATAAGAAGAAGAAGAAAAAGATGAAAAAGGTGAAAGTTCTGTTAATCAGTTTTCGTGTCAGAGAGATTATAAAATGAAAAATAAATACACTTTTCCACTTCACCATTTTGAAAGATCATCAGACCATAGATATGCTATTAAATTTTATTTATTTTTTCATTTATGTCGTATCCAACTCTCAGTGCATTACTCTATGTTTATATATAAGACAGTAGCGAGTGTTTCAGAATCCTTTATGACAGTTTTACTCAATCACGTCTGGCTTCAGGTTTTGGCGCCAGACGCCATCAAATGGAATGCGGTACATTCTAATGTATCAGCATCGCATTGCCATCTAATGTTATACGTATGTGGGATAAAAATCCTACGTAATCATTAAAACGCTCACTCATTACATACACACATGCCCATACATACGTATGTATATATTTATACACATATATATACATATATATTGTGAATGTGCCATTCATAATTAATTTTCAATAAAAAATGAAGACGCAAAAAAATAGAAGGTATTTGAAAATTAATTTTAAAAGTAGTCGCCCTTGATTAATAAAGTTGTAAGTATTTAAATATATATACATATGTGAAGGTATGCGCGGGTGCATTTAATTGTATTGGTGTTATTAATTTTTGTGCTAGTGTATAGAGTTGGACACCATTATCTCATAACTGTGCAGTAGCGAATGCAACTCTTGCGGCCTGTTTCCATTAATCGTATCAATTACTATTCGCTACTAACCACTATATATCCGTTATGATATACCTACAGATGATAATATCAACAATATCGTAACGGTATTCATTATATTTATATACAAATATATATATATATATATATATATATATATATATATTTATGTGTGTGTGTGTGTATGCCAAATGATAACATTTATTATGCGCATTGGTAATTAGAATTAATAATGTAAAAGAAATATTGCGGGTGTTTGTGTTTAATCATGCATTAAAGAAATTAATTTATCGGTTTATTATTCGATGATTTATTGCATATTATTGTGGAGAGTATGTAGGGTGTGTTTTATTACTATGGAGTGAGTTTTACGTGGGCAATCATTGAAAAAAGCAAATATATTTTTTCTCTTTTTCACTTTCTTCATTGGTCTACGTGAAAATTATTGTTATTCCTTTTTTTCTTCGTATCTTTTGTTCAAGAGATTGTAATTTATATTTTATAATTGATGTTCAATATTCGATTTTATTATCATTTACATATTGCAAAATACATTGTCAACATAATATATTGCAAGTTGTCATCCAATTTGTTATTGATAGCAGTTATCGGAATATTTTACTGATAATGATTAGTATATTTTTTAATTTCTAAATGCGAGTCAATATTAATCATATATTAACAATAATTGCACACTATATTATAACTACTTTCACTTATCGTTTAAATAAATCTATGTATTTATTTTTTAAATGAAAATTTTCTCCTTGTCAGGGATATTGAGTGACTTCAACTAAATATAATCCGGGACAGTAAAAAAAAGTCAGGGCGTGTATGAAGGGATGTGTAAAGGGAAGAAACGAGAAGATGAAGTAAATCCTAGATGGACATATATATATATATAAAGTTAAGTGCCAGAAGGGGCATCATCAACCATGAAAGTGGCAAGAGACAGGAACCTAACGACAATTTTTTGAGCAATTTGTCTTGGAAGTGTCATACAGTGAGATGTTTTTATTGGTCGTTCGAGTGACAACAACGACACAAAACTCCCTGGGTGATTATATAGTAAGCGCCATTGCATTGTCACATATATATATATATACATATGTATATGTATATATGTATATACAAATCGAGAGGGTGTTAAAGCCATCTGTGAAACGGACATGAATACTTGTGAGATAATAAAAAATATCTTACAATCATCACTGCAGAGCCATACTATTGTTCTTTTATTTATTATCGTCATTTTCAGTATTCTGGTTAAAAGCAATATATAAATCCGGCTCAATGAGAATATCTTTTTATGATATTGAATAAGAGTTATATATTTTTATATTTATTTTTATAATTTGTCTATATTAATACTTTACATAGTATGTAAACAATAAAATTTAATGTAATGTGCAGAAAGAGATCTTAAAGTAAAATGCACAGTATTGATGAAATTTAAAAAACAATATAGTTGTAAAACTTTAAAAATTTGTTGCAAGTGAAATAAATACAATGGATATTCTTGTTGGTGTTAAATTTGTGTTCAAATTGGCCCGAGAGCCAAAAATTGTTTAGCAATGCAAAAAAGCTCCTTGATACAAACAAAAAAAAATAATATCAAACAAATAAATTTCTATGTAAATAAAAAAACCTTGTCGACACAGTTCTCAAATGCAGTAAATTAATAATTCTGCATATATATATACATACATAAATATAATTTAATCTATTACTTATAATTAATTAGATGCTCTCTCGTTCCTTTCTAAAGTAAAAAATGAAAGTTGGAAAAGATAACAATGGTAAAAAAAAATGAACATATAAGGACAAACGAATGACGTGAAAAAATAATTTGCATTACAATATAATGTTCGCACGCGTCAAATGTATATATGTGACGCTAATACATGTGTATACACTTGCATGGGATGGAGAATAATATTAAAAAGAATGAAGCCGATGTGTTGCATTGGTGGAAGTTTGTGTGGGTATGTCTGAGAGGGCCACGACCTCGAATCTTCTTGTAGAATATTCGCCCTGACAATGAGTATTTCATCAAGGCACAACGAACTTCACCACTACACTGGACAAATATATGAGATAGAAAAGCGAGAGTGTGATAGTAGTGTATGGTGTATACGCTTATATTTATATAGACGAAGGGTGAAAGGTGCGGGCTCCGCGAAATTTTATGTTAGCAGTATATTTTACAGAATATTACAGGGCCTCATGCTGGTGAGTTGGCGCACGTTGTGTACAGATAGCCAAGTAATTGGTATGTGGCCTGTTGATATAACCGCAAATGCACTTTACGTCTATTATGTACATAAATATATAATACACAGAATGACTCATGAAGAAATTATGCGTCTTTTCCTCTTCATCACTCGACAAAAAATAATATAAAAGGGAAGTGGATAGAAGTGAGGATGGAAATATAAATGAATTTATGAGGTATAGATTGGAAATTTAATTTATTTTAATTATTGTATTTTTCATTATGTTTTTGTCTTTTCTTGCTTTTGACAGGAGTGAGTTGATATCATTGGGAGGGATGGATACATTTTGTAAAATAACCTTTTCCACTATTTATGAATTAATTTAATGGAGCAATAGATATTTTCGATCCAATTTTCAAGATGTCAATCGAGAGATTTTTCGAGTGACAAATCCAATTGTTATTTTCTTTGGACATAATTGAATTCATTTTGATAGATGTGCTACAACCCATATTTGATTACCTGTTCCTTATTTAGCGCCCATTCTCCAATTATGTTAAATGCTCAACTTTGTTAATTCAGTTTATTAATAAAAATATAAGACTGCTACCTCACTCTCTAAAAATATATATCTAATTAATATAACAATGAAAAAACAAAAATTAATTTATCAATTGTTAATTAAATTTCACCCAACAACAAAATGGTATTTCATATAAAGTTACTGTCCTCTATTTCATAATCATTGAATGAATTTGAATTTTTATAATTGATTTTTTTTATTTGTTGCTTTTGAATTGAAATGTCAATTAAAGTTCATTGTCGATATCATCGAGAAAAATTAAAAAATGTGCGAATTAACGAAATTGTTATTTTCATTTTACTAAATATAATTAAAGTATCATTTTACAAATATCTATCACTATAAAATAATTGACAATTTCAATGACAGTCAATTGTGAAATCAATAATATAAACAAATTAAAATGCAAATTGCATATTAATAATCAATTAGAATTGTGTAAAAAATTACAACAATGCAATTGATAACTAGCTTTTACTTCAAAGGGAATGTGAAAGAAAAAAAAAATGATTTCAAGGTAAAGTCGTTTAAATTGGCGCCAATGACTGGACAGTAATTAAAATATACTCAGTAGGCGTGTGCATATGCCAATACATTTATGTGTATATTTAAATTGTCCCAGTCGTTTGAGTGACACAAGACTTGTGCTATGTGAAAAAATGTTTGTTAAAAAAATCTTCGTATAAAATGATAATTACCAATCGGATGAGGTGGATATATTATTAATTCATTACTATTATCATCATCAAGAATATGTGGATCTGATGATGATAAGTCGGATACACAGAAGAGTAAAAAAAAAATAATCCAATATAATCATGTGTGTAGAATAATATTCACCTTGCTCTTATAACAAAGGAATTATTTACCAATCCAATAGCAAAAATTTTGCATCTTTGAGATTTAACAGCCGCATAATAAAAAATTCTACGGAATAATTTCCACAGTTTATATTAAAATAATACAATCAAATAGATATAAATGAATTGATTACGATGAAAAATACCAAAACAAAAGAAAGATATGTAAGTGTTGCTTTGAAAATGATTGAAATCGTCTATCAGTTTTCCATTTGCCATTCGCTCAAAAAATTTATTAAATAATTTTAGTTTAAATGTTATTTTTTTTGTTTTTTTTTTAATGGAAAATTCCATTCAAATGTTCCAGTCCACCTCAGTGGGACGTCACATTTATGTGTTTTTACTCTATCCCAATCACCTCCATATAAAGACAGACTTTGCCAAAGCTCTCTCGGTGCATTATAAAAAAAAAAAAAAAAAACACATCAAGATGAAAATACGTATAGGTTAAATGAATGATGAAGCGGCGCCATAAGATAGGCCGTATAATTATCTATCCGTAGGTGCGACGATCCCACGCCTCTCTCTCTTTCTCTCTCTCTCCCTCTTTGTTTCACCTCAACACATCACATGTTTGTGCACATAAATAAATATATACTTATATATTGTAGATATCTATCGTGTATCAAATTGGACACATGCGTCGTATTTGCGTCGACTTGAGAGAAACATATTTTTCAACGCGACAGGTCAAACTTTGCCACGCTATTTCACCATCAAAATAAACCTGTATACATATATATATATATATCTATTTACAACTAAATAAAGAGATGATATTTAAATATATTCCAATACAAGAATATAAATGATATTTTTTCGTTTTATCCAGTATAGATCTGAAATAAATTACGAGATTATTATGCCTTTGGCATTTAATAAAAAATTCGCCACAGAAAAATTTATATATAAAGGACAATTTCCAATGGAGTAAAAATTGTAATAATATAATGATACCGTGTGGATGTACTTGGGAATATATAGAAAGTCGGGGGAAAAATAATAAATAAATAAATAAAGAGGGAAAATGAGTCTGACTAATTTATTCGCAATTGAAGGTACTTGGATGAAGCAAAATAAATGAAAGAAAAGCTAAACAAAAAGGTTTAAAGACTGTATACCCTACACGCTCAGAGGCATCGCCGTCGCGAAATTGCTATATATATATATATATTTGTATATATTATCCTTCGCGATGAGTAGCACTTCTTTGCTGCTGTGTGCGCTGTTCAAGAAAAGACACGAAGTGAAAAAGAGACGAGAAGATTGAGCGAATATATATATATATATATATATATATATATATATGTGCGTGTGTGTGTGCAAATGTCCTCTCGGCTACATATACCCAAGAGGCTTATTGGAACCGGGTTACCGCGCGACTGCGCTCTCAGTGTCATTGGCCGTGAATTCAAATAAGAAAAAAAAAACAAAAAATAAATTGAAATGCAAAAGGAAAAGACACAAAAAAAAAATAGAATAAGAAATAAAAACGACGATGGACATTCCATGGGCGCACTTGGGTGGGAAGGTTATTTAGGTGTCTTGTGTCGGGAGCAGCAAATAAGACCCGGGCCAACAGGCAACAAAATATGTGAGTTTGGTATACACGTCTGAGTAGAGAAAAAGAGACGCAAAAATGTTCTCTTGTGTTATATATATATATATGTGTGTGATTGTGTAAAGTGTAACGAAATTAGTGACATTGCCGTTAATAGAAAATTATTGACATGAATTAAAAAGTGATAATTTATGAATAAATGAAAAAATGATAATTTCTTGTATTTTAAATTTGTCAATTTTATGGATAGATTAGTTATAAATTAAATAAAAATAATGAATTGATAAATTAAATATTCAATAAGATTAAATTGTTATTAATTTTTGTAAGGTGAAATTATTCATTTGTCTTTTTGGCGACTTTTTTTTATTTGTTACTAATAACTAAAATGGCCATTTATATCTTTATTATTTGCAACATTACACGAATGTAATAATTCCATTTCAAAATGACGACTTTTATTATTTAAAAGCAATAGATATTTCAAAACTTATCAATTATTTATTTCTTCGTCATAATCTTTTAACTAACACAACTCTGTACTCAATCAATGACATATGAGTTTTATTATCCATACAAAAACAAATATCATATGTGATATCCTTAAATTTAATAATTGTTTTAACAAATGATTAATTATGAATTTAACCAATTGAAATCACATCGAATATCGACCAAATAAATTACACCAGTAATTCCGATACACCCTGTATATAAATCCATGATATTTCTTCTTGGAAAAGCGCCCCAGGGTGAATGGAACGAATTATTGCGACCCAATCGACTGGTCAATTTATTTTCACTTTCGAGTGTATGGGCGTGGACACGAACAGGCGACCAGCGATGTGTCTGCATGTGGGACGACATGTCTGGTGGTATAGAAAATCTAGGACTCACAACGGAAGTCATCTTGAGTTAGTCAAATGCAATTTGTATGTATAATAGTTAACTGATGATTAGTTGCACACGTCATATACATTGATACTTCAAATCATTTAAATGAAAACTTCCTTTTTTTTATCTCTCCATTTCATATTCATTATTATTTTCCATAACCAAGTATTATATCATTTATAATAATTAAATAATTCTATAATTATGGATAAAGTGCTTGGATGTCTGACAGTGAATTGAAAATAAAGGGCTCCACTGCGCACTATCGTGTTTATCAACATACACGGTCGTACCCGCCAATGAACGAGTATCCATATATACAATATAGTAATTGTATTGGCAATAGTAGCAGTCGTAGTACCAGAAGTAGTAGTAGTAGTAGTAGTAGTAGTAGTAGTGGTGGTAGTATGGACACGCGCAAATTAACGTCGAGACCATGCTGTATATTATATGAATATGGTAATTGACTTTTGGTTTACCATCACGCTAGTGTCAGCCTAAACGAATGACGTGTGTTTCTCCCGACATATATCTATATCTATATGCATATATATATTTATATAAATATATCTATAGATATGTATGTGGGCTAACGAGTTTTGGAATTACTGTATGTACTACTCCAGCTGTGATGAGTTAATTTTTTTCCACGTCTCCATTTGATTAAATTGATGAAAAAGCCAAAACTCGTTTGTTAAACCTTGAATAATGAAAACAAACATTTACACATAAATATAAAAATAAATTATACAATAATGACAATCTTTGATGATAACATAATATTTTCTAATATTGTCTATATGTAATTTATTGCGGAAGTTGAGTGTTTATCAAAATCCCATATGGAATAAATTAAATTTATATATTTATTTGTGAATTAATATATAGTTATTTTTAAATATGTTACAATGAGTATGAGGTAAATTTAAATAACGGTGGCGAACAATTTAAAGTTACTTGTATAGACACGTGCAAATACGTTTAGACATGTTTGTACATGTACTCGTATATATGTAACGGAATATAGGATTCATTATGGACACGCGATCGAATTCATTTGTCATTCCTACGGTAAAATGATCACGAGAATTACGAGGGACACTAATAACGACATAGAAATTACCTGATATTATTTTATTTATATATATACGTATGTGTATAAAACTCGATCATTTTTCATTTTCTCTCGTCCTCTCTACCTGTTCATTTCCAACACGAAAGGATTGCGTTTTATATCTACAGTTAAAAGGTGTCAATTGACACTCAAGTCTCAATAAAAAATCAAAAGTATGAATATGAACTGTTATCTTTTGAACAAATTAACATTTTCCCATTTAAACTCAACCACTTTAAAAATTGTATTGTTTTTTTTTTTTTCGTACTTGCAATTGGTTATGGTGAAACATTATAAATAAATGAAATATAATAAAAACTCAACAAAATCCATTATCGTCTTTAATTAACTAAATCCCATTGACAATTTCACCAAACCGAACAAACCAATTTTTCCACAAAATCACAATAAAATGGAACAATTTCGAACATTTCAACATTGAAACACCACTCGCGAGTACGAATTTTTCATATGACACACTGAAAAAAAAAAAAATAAAAATATAAGTAAAGTAAGTAAAAATAAAAAAAAATTCAGAATTAAAAACAAGAAAAAAACACTCGCAGCTAACATATATAACAATTTTCTACTTAACACCCACAATATGTATATCGTATCCCAATGTATTCACACATACGTACATATACATACATAAATAAATTTCATCTGTACATCTTTTATATTTCTCCTTTAAACGGGACTTTATTCAATTGACTCTCATTGTTACCATACATATACACACACACGTATATATATATATATATATATATATATAGGCCAATAAATAACCGATGCCCTAAATAACGGGTTTTATCTATAACCCGTAAGGGCCTGCGCTAGCCACACTTGTCAGATTAATCTCAGTGACTTGCATTTGTGTTTAAATAAAATATACATTTTAGATATACTTTTTTGATATCCGTTTTATAAACGTCTATATATATATATATATATATATATATATATATATATATTTGGAATTAACATGAATCTTCCTTTATATACCGATGAGGACATGTATATGTGTGTCTGTTGGTTAATGCGGTTGATGATGATTGCCAGATCCATCACACATACATCAACCTTTACTGTACTATAAAAATATATGATGAAAGGTAACATGAAATAAAATAACAAATAACACTAGATATATATGTATATATAATAATGAAAAATGAATAATAAATAGCGGTAGGTATATAGCGGAATGATGCACATGAATTTTAGTGAGTGAAATCGAATGTGATGAGGAGTACATCACAGATGAAGCTGATGTCAGTGTGATTTGATATGGACAAAACGATGACATACGAACAGCGCGGATAGAAGGTCTTTAAGATGGATACGATGATGGATATTGCGTGTAAACGCGCGCGCCATTTATAACGGTATGATATATATATGTAGATAGTCTGTGCCAACAGACCAAGTGTTCCTAATGATCATCTCACGAGTGAGACTGCTGATGTGCAACGTGTTTATATCTATATTTTTCATGTAAATTGTAAATATCAGACTGTACGTTAGTGTCAATGCATTTTTTAAATCGTCATATTATAAACATGATTATTTATTTATTTTTTTCGTTGTTTATCGTAAATTGGTTCATTCATATATCTATCGCAGTGAAATAATTGAATGTGTAACTGGACCAAATCCTTAAACAATTTACTTAATTATGGAAGATGTTGAAATAACAATTGTGTAGTGTTATTTTACGAAAAAAATATAAATGATTTCATCACATCCCTAAATTGTTTTAGTGAAAAGGTGGATTTAACAAATACTCGCGCAGCTCCATGTTATGCCACAAATCAACAACGTGACTTCATAAAGATAAATCAATACTGTTATTTATAAATTTCACTCACTAAATATGTTTCATATTTCGGTGATAATATTTTTTGTGTTTCTAAAAATATCAGTTTAATTATTTCTTTTATCAATTCGTTTCGAATAAATAACTTGTGTTTCAATGATTATTGTTGTATTATCTATCATACAATAAATATAGTTTGTTAAATAAATACTTACACTATCTAAGCAATATTATTTCATATTTCACTGACAGTTTAGGGGTTTGACCAAATCACTTATTGATTTACAGAGAGAACCGTACAGAATTATTGTTTCAACATCTTCCCTACACTGAGACAAGAACTATACTAAAAAAAGTGACCGTATAATTTTTATAATAAGTAGAACATTTATTTCTGCATTGTTGAAGCTTGACAATTTATTTTAGATTAGGACAAGTAAAGCGTTAAGTAATTTTGTAAAGTAAATTATGCAGTTAATTCTAGTAAATTTTTGCTTTACTCCAAGTAAAAGTTTACTTACTATAAGAAAATTTTTTACTTAAATACTAACAAGAATTTTTCATGTCAATTTTTTTACTTGGATTCAGGAAAAAAATTCTCTCAATGTAATCTAGTAAGGATTAACGAAGGATCTTATCAAATTCCACATTTTATAACTTCACTGCGACATATACATTGTTTATATACATTGGAAGTCTAACAGTATAATGTGTTTTTTTCTTCTATTTTTTTAATGTTAATTTCATTTATATAAGCTGAAACAAAGGAGCACTACTGAAGTGTTCAGTTTTATATGCTGTGAGCAATACTATTAATTCGAATGAGCTGTTAATGTAAGACTGTTGTTTATTGTTTAACTGATATATCGTATTATACAAACTCAATTTTCATTTCTTAATCAAAATTTGGCGATACACAGTACTATGAATATTGTAATTATGAGTGAATTTGTTTAACATTTATCGTATGGAGGAGTAAAAAAATTTATTACTATTCAAAGCTATGTAACTGCGTTAATAATAACAGCAATGGAATTGTTGAAATGTCATATGAAAGATCAAACCCTTTGCTTTCCATTGGATTTTTGAGATTGGCAATCGGATTATTTCTGCTTGAGCTATATATATATAACATGGAATATTAAAAAAATTGCATTAACACGAATAGTCCAATCTGAGAGAATGTGAAGAATTATTTATTAGTGAAGAATTTAATTATATGTTATAAACAATAATGAAGACCTTTCTATTGCAAATAACCTGAGCTATCCATATGCCATCAATAACAATACCAGAAATTCTGATCCACCGTAGATAATTTACTTATAATAAAAAACATTTATACGTGCATAAGTGTCGAGGTAAATTGACGGGTGATGTGATTATAATCCGAGCACGCGATCACGCGTTTATATCAAGCGCATTAACCTGGGTGTGATAAAAATCATTGACCACAAATATATATACATAATCTAGCACAAAGATGAAACTTTCGCCAATTATATTCTCGTTAGAGTTACGTCGCTGTCAGTAAAACTTGATATAGCAATAATAATTCATAGCTCAAAGGGACGAATTTGGAATAAAAATAAAATAAATAATAAATGAAAGAAAAAACAGAAAAAAAAATTCCCGGAATATATATTTCTTTGCTGGTTTATTTACCTAGCGCAGTACTCTGATTGATCGCACACAAATGATAGAGATGATAAATACGAAGAAGCAATTGAAAAAACAAAAGAGAAAAAATATAATAATAAAAATAGTAAAATAAATAATTATCTAGTACATCTATCTTGTAATTATAATAGAGGTATATTGAATTTTTATTCATAATCGATTGAATAATGTTGACTGATTGCCATAATATATAGTTAAAATATTTTCACAATATTTTAAATGTTGTGTATGCGCGTATGTATATATATGTGTGTGTATGTATTTTACGTTGAAAAATGTATAATTGATACAACCTATTTAACGAGCCCTTCTCACAATATTTATCGCATGTTTCGAAACCTCGAAGAGGAATAAAACCCTTTTAATGTGAAATATCATGTGGCGTATATGTTTATGTATATATGTTCAGTGAAATATAGACGCTATAATGCACCGCGGGAACTTCATATAATGCAAATGCGCTTATGAAAGAGGTATCTAAGAATTAACTTGAGTATATATATATATATATATATATATATATATATATATATA
>CAJUYH010004255.1:0-20834 GCA_910591685.1 Galerucella tenella | reverse complement strand
TGATATAGGAAACACCCGACTGGTCTGCTTCTTTGGAGTTATACGGTGAAACGGACAAATCATTTTTTGTGTTTAATAGGGAGGAAAAAAATTTACATTTTATAGTAATTATATTATTATTTATACCTGTTTTTACGAATTATATATTTTCAGTATTTCGTATTTTTGTACTTAGCATTTTCGTCCAAATTGATACAATTTTTTTGTGCACAAATTATATATTATATAAGATGATTATTTTAGTTTATTATAAATAAATATATGGGACTGCTTACAATAACAAGGACAAAGTTTATGTACCATTTAATAAATTTGTTATTTACGCTATTAGTTTTATTAAAAATCCCTTCGAAATCTCAACTTATCTTAATTCATAAACCTAACGAGAAAGCTGCTAACTTCATTTTTAGTTATATGAGGTATTTGTGGTGAAAGTTGCAAACATTTAGGAGTTTTTTAAGTCCAGTAAAATATCAGCTTAACAGCTCATTGTTGTAAATGTTTCTTAATAAAAAGCCTTCTGAAGAATATACTTACCCTTTTCGATTATCAAACAAACTAAAACATAATCCATTTATGATGTTTTATTGTACTATCCATTTCACTTGGAAGAATATAAACATTGAGAATCATCAGATAAATAATTCAATTTGAATAAATAAAAGAGTTATCTGGACTAGATACTGGGTTTAACCATGCATAGGGACGGCTCGTCAGGGTGTACAAGCTGGACAGCAGGCATCATCAATAATCTTGAAATATAAAACATGAATCCTAAAACTGATTGTTACGTTTGATACTTTCTCAAGGAACGCGAAGAATGATTTATTTTAAACTCAAACCTCCACACTACTGCTTCACAAACTTTGATAATAGAAAATATGCATCTTGACAAATATAGATATTAATTAATCAAAACACTCCATCACACTTGAGTGTTTTCGTTCATCTTCTGTCTGGAAATACCCTGTATCGTTTCATACATTGGAAATTCCAAATTATCATTGAGTAGATACCTGCATAACTTTTGCTGCTAGTCAGTTTTACTGATAAATTTTTATGTAAAATACACTATCAGTTATAAATAATAATAATTGAATTGATACATTCTGTATTTGTTTGCTTTTTAATTTATATTAGACAATTTTCCTTGTGCTTTAGCCTTCACTGATGATATCAATTTTGTGAATAAACATTCAATATTACATTTTATATGAATGCATTTGGAAAAAGAAAACTAAAATACTTACCTACACCTTTCCTTCATCCTTACATTCGACTTCTTTGTGGAAAAAAATGAAACTTGAAAGGAAAAATAGATTTATACCTTTTGAGACATCTGAGATTATATTATATATGAAGAAAGAAGAAGAAGAAAAAAAAAAGGCATTACAAATAAAAAAAATATCAATGATAATGTAAGAGCAGTGCCTATTGCCCATCGAAATATTATACAGGGTGATTCATTACTAATTGGAAATAATTTAATAGTAGAATCCTTACTTTTAATTATGACGATTCAACCCAAAACACCTAAATAAAATGTAGCTGCTTAATTAGTTTTGTTTAAAATTAGAAAACTATTTGTACTCAGTAGGTACTTTAAAACTGTTTTACGTATTCATTTTATATTTGGCTGTAAGTGTAGACACTGTACCCCCCACTAAATCATATCGAATAAACGTTTCTGGCTACTACCAGAGGCGTTCGACAGGGGCAAGTGACAGGTTAATCGTTCCCAAATTCTACGACACTGGCGAAATAGAAATTTTAGCACAATTTTTCGATTCTTCAATACTTTTTACGTAAATAGAGTACCTACTCTTTTTCCATAACGATAAAGTCAATATTTCTCCAGATATTTGAAGTTAAACATGAAGCTGCCCAATTTTGATGTGTAATAATTATGTCGATGTTTTGGACCAGTGAATTGCATTTAACACGCAAATGAAACTTCAATCCGTGTCAACAATGAGGAACACAACTATTAAATGAATGGATGGATCGAAAACAAATTGTGGTTCTGGAAATATAATCTAAATAAAAGTACCTACAATTTTAATAACACATATCGGAAATATCAGAAACGAACAGTACCTAAAATCCTTTTATAACAAATCCCAAGCAACCAAAAGACGTCCACACGACGTCATTATTTAGACGTAATATCGTCATTCGGTGACGTCCCCACGACGTCATTTGTGTGATGTCCTCCACAACGTCATATATCAAGACATTATATACACAGTTCGTTTTAAATAAAAAAATAGTGAATGAAAACATCTTTATTACTCATATCAATAAAACAGTACATTATTCAAAGAATATAAACTGAAATCAAATTTTTTTGTTAATTGAATAAAATCAAAATATATACCTACATAAGATATTTTTACATGCCAACAGTGAAATAGAAATATCATTCGCAATTAAATAAAAAAGGTAGAACGTGTCGCGGGATACACGGTAGGAACTTTAGTTCCTTTTAAGCAAAAGTTATGTAATACATCTGACGTTATAGATAAACAATTTGCATATTCTTTGGTGGTTGAGTAGTAAGCACACCAGACTCTCACGCGGTAGACCCGGATTCGATTCCCCGCGAGGAATTTTTTTTATTGTTAATTTTATTTTTAAATAATCATTCTGCTTGATATTAATAACGACAACAGGTAGACGTTTGAAATATTTAGCAGAATATTCATTATTATAGATAATGGTACGGTACCCTCCATGAGGGAGTCCGACTGGCAACATCTACTTATATCAGCATCGTATATTTAAAAAAGGAAACCGTAGCATTATACAAATTGGATATTCGTTTACCACAAAATTAGTGGAAACATAAAATTGAATTATTAAATTTTTAATTTGAAGTTATATTACAGTTTATAGAAATTTTTATTTTCTAGATTTTTTCCTAAGTGGGTCGTAGAAAAAATATGCTGCTCGACTCGTGTGGATTGTCCATATCGTACTTGAACTTCGTCCTCGTGCGATATGGCCATCATATCCACACTAGTTGCACAAACTACAATTTCTTTCAAAATATGCCCATTTACATTTAAAAACTACCTGCCAAATGTCAAATCAATTTATCCATCCATTTTAAAGTTATCGAATTAAAACATTCAAGTTTTCAAAATTTCAACACCCTGTATTTCGAAAAGTAGCTAGACCCCTTAATCGCGCAAAAAAATTATGGAAATAATAGTAAAAATTTATCCGAACAAATTCAAGTAGATCACTAGCACTGCGAATACCAGCTTTGCATAGAATTTCAATATAGCATCGGTGGTTCAGTGGTTAGAATGCTCGCATTGCACGCGGGCGGCCCGGGTTCGAATCCGGGTAGTATGTAACATAACGTAACGCGTAACGGTCAGATCTTTCGCGTCGCGACCCCTGGTCGCTCAAACATAACCTGGCGTAAAGAACTAAAGTTCCAAAAACTAGCATTCGGAATATGTATAACAGTAAATAAGCAAACAAAGGAAATGAAAAAAGAATTGTAAGGATCAAAACTAGATAATATTTCGAACCTTTGACGTTCAGAAGAAATGAATATCAACATTTGATAAGAAAGTTACATACCATCTCCACTTTGGCATTTACATGGTTAGGGCGGTATTACACTATCAAAGATTTGATAAAAATATTTCATAAAATGTAGGTATTACATTTAAAAAACGATTCAACAAATATTTTTTATCAGACGTTAACAAACGTTATACCGACGTCGTTGATATGACGTCATTACATCAACGTCGTACCAACGTCTATACACTGACCAATGACGTTTGTTACCAAATATCACTAAATATAAGGACGTCGCCACGACGTGATGTTTAGTCAGCTGGTTACCTGGGATGTTCTATGACACCTCCATTTACGTCAATAAGCTTATTAATTTTTTGGCCAAATCATCTCCTAACCTTGAGAAATATGTTAGGTTGATTGGCAATAAAATTGGGCAGCTTCATACTTAACTTAAAATATCTCGAGAAATATTGACTTTATCGTTATGAAAAGAGAGAGTACTTTATTTACGTAAAAAGTATTGGAGAATCGGAAAATTGTGCTAAAATTTCTATTTCGCCAGTGTCGTAGAATTTGGGAACGATTAACCTGTCACTTGCCCCTGTCGAACGCCTCTGGTAGTAGCCAGAAACGTTTGTTTAATATAATTTAGTGGGGGGTACACTATCTACACTTTCTGCCAAATATGAAATGAATACTTACATAAAACAGTTTTAAAGTACTGAGCACAATTAGTTTTCAAATTTTCAATCAAAACACCCTGTTAAGTAAGCAGCTATATTTTATTTAGGTGTTTTGGATTGAATCTTCATAATTTGAAGTCAGGATTCTACTATATTAAATTATTTCCAATTAGTAGGTAATGAATCACCCTGTATAAATATATGTAGTATTTTTGGGATTTGTTATAGATATGTGGTGATTATTGATATTTAGGAAAGTGATAGAGGAAAAAAAAACATAATACAACAAAATATTTCATTTTTGTATGAAATGAAAGTCTTAAAAATATTAATGATTAGGTATAATCAATTGAAAAAATGTGCATTTTCATATCCGTTAGGGAACTAATCCAGTCACTAAGCTGGTACGAAATATATTTGAACGAACTAGGTATACAGTAATGAATATATTTTCTCTTTTGTTCAAGTGGTAATTTTGTTGATATCTGTTGGAAATCCAACGACAATATCAAACGCCTCTTATCGTATAAGTGCATTATTTTCATTGATTGACATTTGTGTAAAATGTAATTAGTCGATTTCAAAATCTCATCATGTCGAGTAAGATTGATAATCCACCTGGTATTTTATCGGATATCAGTCAATCCGTGGGGCTAACAGAACCAGCTTTAAAACTGTTACTCTCAATTCTATTTAGTGAGTTCTTGTTATTTTTTTAACGTGGTGAATGATACATTTTTATTTCTTTTTTCCAATATTTTTTTTAGGTTACCCACTAGCCTTACTACATAGAAAATATTTCTATAACAAAGAAAATAGTTTGCAACATATTTTCTTTATTTCTTGTGGATTTAGTATAGGTTACTGGAATTATGGAAATGATATATTTCACTGTATTTTCACTATATTTTGCACTCATTGCAGTTTTATCCTTCTTAATGGGTCTGCCCTAAACGTCGCCCTTGTTTTTATTTTTAATATGGTATATTTAATTACAGGTGAGTAATTATGAAAAAAAGTAAATATTGAGCTTTTAATATTTATTTTTCATACTTTGTAGGTTATGTATGTACAGGTACTGAAGATTATGACATTACATGGACAATGCCTCAGTGTGTTATCACTTTACGTTTAATAGGTAGGTACCTATTTTAAACATTACACCTAGCTAACTTTTAAAGAGCAACTGGTTATAAAATTTTTGCCCCAAACGGTAACTACTGCAGAAATGCCAAATCGGTGAGCACGGTAATAACAAAGAGATAGCCGGTAACTGGCAGTTATTTTAAGCCCTAACCCTCGCACTGTTTTGAAACTATTGTGAGGTTATGTTTATATGAGTATTAGGCAATCCAGTGACCTGTCAAATAAAATTCAAAATGTCGACACAGGGCAAACAAATGTGATTTAATACATTGTAGACCGTGGATTTTGGTATACATAAGGGTTATTTTGGAAAAAGGTGCTTTTATTTTGCTTTGGTATCTCTATACTAATAATATACAATAAAAAGTTCAGTTTTATAAAACTTTTAAGCTGGGTATATCAATTTAGGATCAACTTTTGGTTGTGTACCTATATAAGAACATTATTTTTTTGTTAGTGGTTTTTAAACTATCAAGAATTATTATTTAATATTTACGGGTAAGTACACACTGACTAAAACACATACAATATTATAATGAAAGTGAAACTTTTATGAAATTGCTGGCATTAAAATTTCACTTGTTTGAATTGGAAGATATCAACTGCAGTATTTAACTTTCATGCTCACGGATTTCAGGAGTGAAACACCTACTTCAAAATGCCAACAACTTGTATTGTAGTCGGTTGTGGGAGCCGTTCAAACCGAGACCAAGTAAGCTTTTTTAAGGTCCCAGCTTGAAGAACACATTTTTGGTGCACAAGAATGAATTAAGTAATAAGCGTAGAGAAATGTGGTTAGCAGCAATCAATAGAGATGATTTAGCAGAATTAAAAACAAAATATCAGGCTGTATGTAGCAGGCATTTTGTTCAGTTTTGTTCAATAACAATATTTATAAAAACTAAGAAAAAATACTAATCAAATGAACAATATACTAAACACTAATAAAATATACTAAATTGAAGCAAAATATACTAATAAATTCGACTAAAAAGTCTTGAGCACTGTTTATGACTGAAGACAATACGGCCATATTGGGTCACGTGATCTGGATTGCCTAATAGGCGTCGTGAATAAGGCATGTCCACGTGACGTCACAAACCATTTTGACAAGAGTCTGGTGGTAAAACAATAAACAAAGCGTTTCGAACACGTGGTACTTAATAGTGAGGTTATATGCTGATTTACAATGATAGATCGTGTTTGAGTTTAGTTGGTTTTGCTTCAGTGTACTTTTAAAGTTATTTTAATTGTTGTGCTTGCATATTTAATAATATTTAATATAGGTTAATAGTTGTTTGTTGTTTTACCACCAAGGTATTGTCAACTGTAGTGGACATGCCTTATTGTCCCATTTGATTTGATCAAGTTTTCTCTCTTCTTTGAGATGGGTGATGACATTTACAACCAATATCGTAACCGCTTCATTTTACGTTTGTTACCGCAAGTAACCGACAAGCTACAACCAGTAATTTGCTGAAAATCGCTTATTATGTTAACTGTGCTGGGAACCTGCTGTTGCTTGTTGGTTCCGCTGGGCACTAGGGAGTTGTCACTAGCTACTAGCACTTCCGGCAGCACGACTTCATCTCATCTCCTCTTATGTCAAATTGCACTGCTTCATTTTCATGCCTTTATCTGTCTATTTTTTTGGCTCCAAACTCAAAACTATTGTTTAGTTCTGTGACATTTACAAATATACTTTTAGGCATTGCTTTTGATCTATATGATGGCCGAAAACCGATCGAAAAATTATCTACAGAAAGTAAAAAATTGGCTCTGGTCAAAAGACCTGGAATTATAGAAATATACGGCCATTCGTTCTTTCCATCATCCTTTTTAGTGGGGCCTCAGTTTTCTATGCGGAGATATCTAGATTTTGTCGATGGAAAATTTAATTCAAAGGTTTGTAGTTGAAATCAGTACAGTACCAATAGGTCAGTCAGTTTTATTTTTAATATAATATATAAAAAAAACTGGACACCCACAATTCTGCTTGAAATATTTACAGAACGGTCCTCCAGACAGTGTACCAGCGTGCCTGAAGAGCTTCAGCTTAGGAATTGTCTACTTAGTTATTTATCAGTTGATGGGCACAATCGTATCCAATGATTATTTAATATCTGAAGAATATGGACAAAGAAATTTCTTATTAAGGTTGTTTTTACTAGGTCTGTGGGGTAGATATACTTTATACCGATATCTTTCAATTTGGTTGTTAACAGAAGGGTCTTGCATTTTATTTGGTGAGTATATACTTTGTTGTGACTGTTTCGTTAATTGAAGACACACCTAATCTGTTGTTCAAGGTATAACACAAAATGGATTAAACGAAAAAGGACTGGTTAAATGGGACGCACTGAAAAACGTGAATTTGTTAACTTTTGAAGGATCCTTAGGGATCAACGATTTTGTTAAATCTTTTAATTTAACTACCAATGCTTGGTTAGCTCAATACATTTACAAAAGAGTAAAGTTTTTAGGAAATAGGCACGCTAGTCAATTTATTTCACTCTTCTTTTTGGGAATATGGCATGGATATCACGAAGGATATTATGCCTGCTTCTTATTTGAGTTTAGCGTTATGGTTATGGAAGCTGATGTAAGTATATTTCCAATGTATAATAATTACCAAACATACAAAATTTTTCACTGCAAGATGGAAATGCTCTCAACAGATGAAACTTTCTGAACTAGGTTGTAAATTTGGTCTTGTAGTTATTCTATCTGTATTTGTAATATTTGGCACCAATTGAAATGCATCTTTGCCGATAACATTTTAAATTTAAATATCTGGAGATTTTCCGTAGAACGTAACTTAGACTTGGTTAGTAGAATTTTGCATTTGCCCCACGTTGGGCGCCAATCTGAAAATATTTTTTTTAACTATTGTTTTAGATCTGGAAAATAACAAACACCAACGAAGGCTTGAACGCATTTTTCTCTATACCATCAATACACATACTATCCAATATTCTTAGATGGATGTATACTTTTGTTATGACCGCCTGGTGCTGGACTTCTTTTGCGTTATTGAAATATGACAAATTCTCAGTAGCGTATGCTAATATTAATTATATAGGAGTACAACTACTCTTATTTTGGATACTGATATATGGACCATTCCTGAGGATAATGGCCAAAAAATTGTCCAAAAAACAGGGAGATTGAAAGTTTTTTTTAATACTATTTATAATAAATCGAAATAAAATTGTTTTTTATTGTTGTTTATTGTTTTAAAGATTGTCTAGTTGATTACTCGCTCAAAAATTGAGGAATATAAACGATAAAGACGCATAAGGTTACCGAATTTTCAAATACAGATTGCGATAAAGCTTTTCGAACCGTGCGATTTACACAAGTACGACAAGGAAAATATGAGAAAAACAGCTTGAATTTATTTTAACACCCTTACTCCTTCCTTGTTGGGAACATACCGGATACCACCAATTAGTGAATTCTCTCTGTAAAGGACACTGTTGCCGGATGAAAGTGTTTAGTTTTACCTAATAGTGTATAAACTCGAAAAAAAGTCAACGATAACGAGACAAAAATATCATTTGTACAAATTGATCTGCGCTTCTGGCAACAGCGGTTAAAATAGGGGGCCAATGAACATTCGGCCAGCCTCTGGAACTAAATACACGCCCTCGCTGATCACGCACAATTATTCTTTCTCTCTCTTTCAAGCTGGTTTTTGTTACCTAATATTTATTTAAAAATAATAAGACAAGATAAATTGCAACGGCGACTCAATGTGGAGAGCACCTCAGGTGTGAATTCGGAGACCAAACTAATATCAATTCAGGGAGTAGTCTTACCGGTTCGCGGGTAATCCTACTTTATTTAAGTTATTGAAGTTATATTGAATTTAATAAGTTAATAAATCAAGTTAAGAAATGTAATTAAGGTTAATCAACAAAGGTAAGTGGGCACCACCCTGAATAATATTAGTCGACTTGTTTTTCACCTCACCACTCTCTATCAAAAAACCTGGAAATGTTGGAAGGGAAGGAATATGAACAACGTTGTTAAATTTACAAGTTGTATAATGATTAAAAATATCACAGTAGAATATAAAAAAAATGTTGGTTTTGTGAGTTGAAGCACGTTGGTTTTAAATTAGTTCACTGGTTACTTTCCTTAATTTTCCACGTGTCTGATGGAAACTACTTCGGAATTGGCAGGTACAGGTCTCAGGTACAAAGTTCAGGTACAACTTCCAGGTACGAAGTCTCAGGTACTAAGTAAGTCCAGGTACTTAGTAAGTGCATTCACATTGAATGCACTTTAGGAAAGATAAATTTTTAAAGAAAAGATAAATTTTAAAACTCAACTCGACTGCTTCATGGTTCACAGGAGAAAAAAAGCTTATTCTCACTACTCGCTATTAAATTGTTGACTATGCGATGAGCAATCGACATACGTTACATATTTCTTTCCTGTTCACATGCTCCGCTTCGAGAAAGAATTTAAATATTAACAGTGTGTTCTTAATTTCTATCTCTGTATAGGAGAGAAGAATTGAAATATTTGACCAATATCAGTGTATACTGAACCTCACCAACGGAGATTATTCGTCGCACATTAAATGTAAAAATTTTGCCTTTCAGCAGTGATCGGTGCTACAGGTTTTCGACGAGAATCACATGTTGATAAGGAAAAAGGACTGGCTACTCGCCGCCCGGTAGATATTTAAATATTCCAATGATAGTGGTCAAATATAACGTTACATTTTCGAATTTGTTCGAAAAGCTTTTTCGCAATCTGTATATTTAGTTTTACTTACCACAACTTATTTGTTTCAAAGATAAATCATTATTAATTGACAAAAATGTTCATGTACCATTGTCGTACTATACATTTTTTTAAGGGGGTTTCTATTTTATTTATAAAAAATGGTATACCACTTATGTTCTTGGACGATTCGCAAACCGAAAGCTATGAAAAATAATAAGGTATGGTATTTTATGATTTATTTATAATTGAGCAAAAAGCAGAATATTTACAAAATACGAAGCGATAGTACTCCTGCAAAAGAAAGCGTGTTTATTATAAAATTTATTAAGTACCAACTATTAACATAAATAACAGATAAACGTAATAATAAATTGATTTCTTCCATCCGTATTTATTATGATTGGCTTTGGATTCTTTAATTGTCGTCGTTAGGGCTTTTTCTCTTTCCCTGAAGAGATTCTTCGCCAGCATGCGCATTTTTGATATTTTGTCATCGAAGATGGCTGTCGAGGTATTACTTGGCACATTCACGTTGCAATAATTTTGGTCACAACAGGATACGCACATCTAAAAAAAATTATTTATAGATTGAAAAAAAATCTCTTTCATACAAAAAATGCATACTCTCAAGTTGTACCAAAAAAAGAACATTTCAAAATGAATACATTGCAGAAAAGAAGATTGGGTAGGTTGGGGCTCCAATATAGCATCCTCTGCCTCATAAAAAGCTCTATATATGTATTTCAGCAAACAACAAATCATATTTCAAATATTATGAGTGTCTGAATAGTCCAGTTAGTGAAACTTGACCGTTCAAAATGATATAATATCATTGAAGTTATACGTGCCCCATTTTGGCAATTTTTCTTTCAAACACCAAATGATACAGGTACTGTTAGTTTGGTAATATTTGAAAATTCATAAATGTAGTAGTATATTACGTAACAAGAGTTGTAAGTAACCCATTATGCACGAAATGAAAAAGTTTATAAATTTCATGAGTGTGTAATGGGATTACAACTCGTGTAACGTACTATACTTTTTCCACGCTCATCTATTTTCTTCTGAGTACTCATAATTTCATCTTTTTTACAACTAACAGACATATTCGTAGGTAAAGTCGGATACTAGGTATA
Source organism: Galerucella tenella (assembly GCA_910591685.1). NCBI lineage: Eukaryota > Metazoa > Arthropoda > Insecta > Coleoptera > Chrysomelidae > Galerucella > Galerucella tenella. Next base: position 9,589 of record CAJUYH010004255.1, on the reverse strand, counting down.
TATTGTTACAAAAATTGACAGCATAAATGAGATGACGCTTATTTCCATATCAAGAAAACGAACGAATTATTTTTTTTAGAAATTTTATAATGTGTTGGCGTGTTGCCGACATTTAGGGGCATCACTATTTTAAACTAAAATGTATTTCTCTAATGCTAAAAGCTTTTATGTTTTTTCATTGATTAAAAGTATGTAAATAAACCAAATAAAGTAGTACGTGAATGAAAATTTGATTGTAATTTAATTAAACCAAGAAGTTCGAGTTTTATTCTCAAAACGCACGTGTATGTTATGAGATCTCATTATACGTGCATGTTATTGTTGAATGTCATTTACAAGGAATGTTGACAGTGCGATTTTTGACATTTACAGACATGGGAGTAGAAAAAGTCTAATAATATTTGAAATAAATTCACTTAAACGAATTTTTAAATAGTATTTATGGTCTAGTTTGCGAAGCGAAGTTTAGTCCTCTTCGTAAACATCCCTCTCATTGTCATACTATCCCTTCCTCTCGTAGACCCCCACTCTCCCATACTGTCTCTAACTCACTCTTAAACTATCACACTCCTAACTTTTGATCAAATTTGTAAAATGATTGCATCCTGAAAGATGTACTTTTTTTAGATCATATAATAGATTTTGAAGGGATTTAGATCCTATCTCGTGAAAATATAACTATAGGTAAGGATTATTTTCGGAAATGGATTCTCACAATGTTTTAAATAATTTTTATATTCAAACTTTTTAATTATTTCATTAAGTTGGACTTGAGTAGATGGGCTATGAGAGTTCTACGACTACTATAGGGTAAACAGTGTGTTAAAGAGAGAGTCATATTAAATTGAAAATTTTGACTCCAGTGAGGATTGAACCGAGAACTTACGCGTCTACAGTATTTGCCAGCCAACTTGCTGTTTCAGAAATTTCCAACTAAGAGAGACAGAGTAATAGTGCCCTGCTTCTTCGGCTGCTATTGGTGGTAAAATTTTGACAAACGCCAATTACATTGAACCTTATCAGGTGTTGAGATTTTCAGTAGTGTAGCGTCACACAGTTATTGTTTCTGCTTTTTACAATAAAGTGTAACAGGAAGCGTATCCTCAGAACTTGCACGGCACTGTTTAGTTATCGGATGGGCGGCGTCAATAGCTTCCTAGAAAGCATCAAGGACATCAAGTTAGCTGGCGAATACTGTATAGCAATGCATTTCTTTTTTAAAATTAATTGATAATTAAACCAAGGGTAAATGAAACTCAAAGTCCAAACCACAACTTTAATATTGATATTCTCCTCCAAAAGAACAAACCATATAGCTTAGCAACTAGTTTCGGTAAAATTTACCATCATCAGGCTATAATAAAAAGGTTACAATTATCAGAAGATCAAATTGAATTAAAGTTAAATTGAGACAAAATTATATTATGTTGTTGAGATGATTTGAAATCTTAGATATGAAACAAAACTTACATAAAAATAAAATATTGACTAAAGTTATATTATATTAAATTACAATTTAGTTACCTTATGAAACATTTACTACTGGTGTAAAACCAATCAATTCACCAACATCATCATTGCTGTAGGTATTAAAAATGGTTCGGAAAAGAAAAAGAAAAGGGGAAAAACCTATGCTAAAAGATATCCATGGCCATGGAAACTTAATATAATGAAGTATTAAAGGAAGGAGGAATTTGTTTTATAATTGATAATTAATTAAATATATATGTAAAATTTTATGATGTACCCCACCCACAGGTAAATATTGACTGGTCTATAAGAATAACGTACCATTTGAGCGTCGATTTCCACACATCCTACTTTATTTCTTTGACATTCTTTCTCGGTTGTGCACTTTTTGTTCACCAAAACGCTAGTTCCTTTCGAATCCATTATGTGTAAAGTGTGACAGAATGTTTCTCCTGTAACAAACAGAAATACCACAAATGTATACATTTCCAATAGGAAACTTTTAATATTCAGCAATATCAAACATTTTGATTTTGACAAATCAAAAAGAGCTTTAACAGCATTTCAGCTAAAAGAATGTGCTCGTATTATTTCATATTCTAGATCTATTCTGTACCACAGTACCTATTCGTGAAATTAGGAATACACATTCGGAGAAACGTTCCTATGATAGTTTGTATACAGGGATACCGAAAAGTGAGGAGGTGAAAAATTTCGAAAAAAATATAATTTCAACTTCAGACGCAATCTACATGGTCTAATTAGTAGATTTCCATATATTATAAGAAATCTGAAGACCACGGAAAATTGAGACAAAAAAAAAGGTAGAGCGTGTCGCGGGACACACGGTAGGAACTTTAGTTCCTTTTATGTCTCACAACGTAAGGTAACGTAACGGTCAGATCTTTTGCGTCGCGACCCCCCGGTCGCTCAAACATAACCTGACGTAAAGAACTAAAGTTCCAAAAAGTTTTTGAAAAATAAGGATTTGACTGGCATAAACTTTTGTATTCAGTGAATTCAGCATTTACTTACCAGGTTTACAGGGTCTATCTATAGCAAACTGATTACAAACAAGATTGTCAGAAACGTTCACACAAATATAGCAAGTGACAGCGTATTTATCGAAATCTGTCAAGTCCGGTGTCGAGTCTACAAGATTTGACGCTAAATTCTTATCCTCCATAGCACTGTTTGTCATGAAAATGCAACTGAGTAACATGCTCAGTCTGAACATTACAATCTGAAACAAAAGAAACAACTATTATTATTTGTTACTAACTTCCCCCATAATTATACTCAATGTACTTGTCAGGTTGTTGGCAAATTGAGCTCTTTTTATTGTCTTGCTGTTCTTTAACTGTACTTCCACTTAACTCGAGCTTAAATAGCATATACGCCAGATCTTCAGAGCTTGTTTTGCATACACAATGCAGTTGGTATTAAAATCGCAATCTCTTTAACGAGTTTTTCTCGTTGGGCAAAAAAAGCGAAACTTCCGTTAATAAACGAAATGTCACAAACATCGTGTTTGCAATGCCGTACTGCAAAGCGCAGGAAGCAAAATAGTCACCAAAAAATAAAATATAGATACGGAAAAACACGTAGGCCTGTTGTAGACATTTTCAACTTAACAGAGAAAATTAGTTTCTATACATATTTTTAGATTTATCACCTCATATGATTTCTGTTTCAATTAAAAGCTGGTAGCGTCCAATTTGATGATCCTAGCATCAATCTGAAACTACAAACTTTTCTGTGGGTGCTAGGGCATCCAGAAATTGTATTCCTTCCATCGGATCCCGCATACTATGAAGTCGCGTCCTGGAAGAAGTTCAAAATTGGGAAAAACAACCTAATACAGCCTACTGGGAAAATTTCCTAGACCTTGTGTTCCCTATAAGCTGAATTATACTTGGAGCTTCAGAAATCTGATCCCTGATTTGATCCTTACTGGGAACTGCTCTTCCAGATACCATTTCTTTAAAATAAAATACCAACGCATTAAATAACTGGAACAGGTCTACTTGGAGCCTGAAAAGGCTACAGATCTAGCTCTAAATCTAGATAATGGGCTTTCTCAGAATCCTAGATCTCTTGGATTAAATATTTAGATGTAAGAAATACGAGTATTTTATTCATCCTCAATTCTAATTCATCTAATATTTCCATTTTATCAACTGATGGTAATAAACTGGCCTAAAACGAGTATCATGTTTAGACAACCTGCATTTTATCACTTTAACCCTTTGTCAGTTGCAACCGACATCTTTGCAGCAAAAAGGCATACAAATCACCCTTTTGTTGATGTTGTATGGTAGATGTAAGAAGAGCACGAATTTCGATCATTAGAGACTTATATAATATTCTCTCTCTCTGTGTGTGTGCGGGTAAGAAAATTTAATAGTTTGCCCGAGGAGAAGTGCTTCGAAAACGTTTTAAACGTGCTACATATTTCAGTGATGGATAATAGAAAAATGGTATTTTCCGAGAAAACAGTTCTTTTTTTAAAATATACACTACTTTATGTGTAAATACTGTTCTTTTCTGTGTAGTTTGAAGTAAACTTGAAAATATGAACAAAAAAAAACTCTGGGACTAAAAATATATTTTCCCGCAAATCACTACAACATTTTGACATTACTATTAACTTAGCTTAGGAGAAGACATTCTTAGCATGTAGGTAGTCCATACTTTTGACAGGCTGAAACTAACTATCGTCACCTTACTATGGATTCCAGGACACACTGGAATAGAAGGAAATGAAATAGCAGATAAACTAGCAAAGAGCGGGACTGAAATACCTTTTTGGGTGCCTGAACCCTTTTGCGAAATCATCCCCAATGTAACATTGGAAGAAATAGGTAGAGCTGAGAAAAAGAGAGGGCAAAATAGATCTCTTGGGTCTCAGTGAATGTCACCCCAAAATTCATACATACAACTATCGTTAAAATTACTATTTAAGTTAAATTCTTTTTGAGACGAACAAAAATAAAACGTTTAGTCCACATTTGCATCCTTTCCACTATTTAAATAAATTTTAACACAAATTTAGCATAATTTAACATTATAATAACTGAAATCTAGGTTATATTTATATAAAATGCTCATACCTACTTTAGTTTCCAGAGAGTTTACGAAACTTTCCAGAGATACGATAATGGCAAAAATGGACAACACTTAGTTATCCAACTTCCCAGCAAATTATTCATATTTCTTTTTGTGTGCCAACTTTTCATATTCTCTTTTCATTTCTCTTGATTCGCAAATTTCAAGCTCGTGAATTACATAGTTTGCAAAAACATAGCAATCTCTATTGATAGTAGACTAGACCTATTAGCCTTGAACAGAGAACGTGTTATATCGGGGCTAGTACGCCACCAAGATTTATCTACTGTCTCGGCAGATAACAATATTATCCTGAGGTGGGTTAAAGGTCTCGACAGGAGTGAAGGTAATCGCATTGCCGATTCTTTAGCCAGGGAAGCGGCTGGACTAAAAATTTTAGGACCCAGTGACACCTACGGCCTAACGACTTCGACAATTGCGGAACTAGCCAAACGTTACACCCATGCCCAACCTCTTAAAAGATGGGATGGAATCAAAGGATGCAGTTTTGTCAGGATCACCCTGTGCGACCCTGGGAAGCTGGCGCCGAAGAAATATTTGGCGATGACCAGGAAAAACCTACGTTCAAAAGTAGGATTTCTGACTGGCCACTGTCAACTGAGGAAACACTTCCGTACTATGGGGCTACTGGACACACCTCTATGCAGGATGTGTGAACAGGAAGATGAAACTGTCAGGCATGTCTTACGCGAGTGTCCGGAGTTATCGTCAATAAGAGAGTGTGTGTTCGGTGAGTCTTGGCCTACACCTGCCGATATAAAGGAGATGTCTCCTAGTGACATGTCCACCTTCCTGAGAAGGACGGGATGGACGATGACTTAGGAGGACAACTCCTCGGGAGGATGTACGATGGGTCACATGTGGCGTAAATGCTGTGAGCCTACACTCACCCTCCCTACTCTACAGATACAGATACATAGTTTGCTAGTGGCTTGAATTAACATGTAGATTAAAGACTAGATAAAGAGATAGAACTCACACGGAAAAACTTGATGAAACCTGTCTTCAAAATCGTCCATATTTCCACCAATACCATCTAATCTTATTTTTTATAGTCTCCATAAGTGCTAAAATGATTATTTTCGAAGTTTGTCGCTCACTTTCTTTGCACTACACCTCCGAAGTATTTATTGTTTGGCAAGTTTATCTGAAGCTACGGGGCATCGGTAAGAGGCGAGGAAACATGGCGCTTATCTGTCATAAACGTACAAATGGCGTACGGTACCTATTTTACCAAGGTCACTGACAATACCAACGCCACTGGATGAATCAATATCAGTCAATTGAGGAAGGGAAGAACACACGCACGCGCTTGCCAATAAAAAGCCAGCTTTCGATAAAAATCACCAATTATGTAATTCGGAGGGTGTGGTAATTATGGTTTTCGTACAACGCTGCCAGAGTTTGAAGAAGCCCATAACAAATTTGGAAAAGTGCTAATCTTTTAATATCCGTAAATTGAAAAAATAATGTTAATAGAAAAATTACAAGGAAACAAGCACATTGAAGAATTAACGTTTAATCATATTGTTAATAATAAAAAGTCGCTTTTCTAATTATTATCACGATATACTTAGCACTTTAGCTTTTTTATAGTTAAACGTGGCAATATCGAATGTTTTCTACTGCATTCCTTTCACGGCTTCATATAAACTTTTCCAAAGTATAATAACTATCTATTTATCCGTTTAAAAGTATTGCTTCACCTATATCTAACGTAATAAAATTCTGACTGTTATCTTTTTTTCAAAATCTATCAGATAACGCCTTTTCGTTCGGTCGGTATTATAGGTAACATAAATAATAGAAGTTATCTGAATACCTTGGCACAGCGCAACTTCCACATACATATCCACATTTTATTGCACGATTTTTTCGTGTGACAGAACCCACTGTTCGAAATCCCGTATCCGTAAATCCCGTACCAATGAAAAACGCAACTTTACATTTTTAGTTGGAGAATCCTGATTTGTACGTATCGAACGTGTTGTTTGCTAGTGACAACCGGTTTTATGATATTTCATAACGGCAATTTGAAAATTTTGTCTACGCCATGCTTTTTTAAAATGCTGGGTGGAATCTTGTATCCTATCACGTCTGGAGCGAGTTTTTCTATTTGACAAAATATTCAGTGCCGGATTATACAAAATGTAGATTAGGCAACTGTCTAAGGGCCCCGCACCGACTAGGGCACACGCACCAAGAAAGAAAACGTACCATTTTACAAAATTTTGAAAGCGCAAGCGACTTATGGGGATAGATGTCTATTGAAGGTTCCCGAAAAAAAAAAAGGAAATGCCGTCATGGTAGATAGATGGATGGATTTTATGAGGACTCTTTTAAAAAAGTCTATTAACGTTCCATATAGCTCTCTGCCAATGGCTTTTCTTCGCCTAATGCAAAAACCGCACAATTGCCAGGCTATCGCGTTTTTTCTTCTAGGTGACAAAACCTGCGCATATCTTCGTTTGTCAATCCCATCAACTTCAAATGCCTATTGACCTTACAATGCCCCGTTAACAGACCCACTACAGCTTTGACAGTTTTCCTATCTTTGGCCATCAGATCTGCTGTAAATTTTGGCGACTGTTCTAATATGAGCTGTTTAGCTTGCCTCTGTCCTGGTGACTTCCTCCACCATTTTATAGATTTGTGGGCGACCCTCTTAATTGTTCCCCTTCTAGTTATGGTTTTTGCAACGCCGCAGAAGGGTTCCGGCACAACGAATGGCATTGATAAGCCTTGTATGGCCATTTCATTCTCTTTTTCGTTTCCCTTATGACCCTCGTGCCATGCCATGGCAGAAAGAGGCTTGAACAAAATTTTGTTGACATTTTTTAGAGAAAACATTTCCTTTTTCTTCTTTCCTAATATTATTGTCTAATTATACACAAAAGTTATTCGATGTTTGAAAAAAAACTGTTTTCCTACATAATACGCCGTTAAAGTTAAATGAGCAAGTAGTAATGTCCATCACAAACGCAATTTCCTTTTTTCCAATTGACGCTAGATAAATTGATGCTCGTTTTTAACGAGTTTTATCTACTTTATATTTTCGTTGGGTCTCTAAATGGCGTTTTTGAGTAATTTGTGGTAGTTTGTTTTGTTGTTCTCTTACTAATTTAAAACGAATGTTGTAAAAACGTTTTTCATCTAAGAAGGGTTATCAAAATTATGTCCCGTGTGGTTTGGAGTGTTTTCTTAACCTCTGAACATCAAAGTTTTGATTTAAAAAGCAATTATATCATTAAATTAGACTTGAGTAGATGGTCAATGAAAGTTCTACGACCACTATGCGAACACAATGCATATGAAGCAGAAAAAGAATGTCAGTTGTCAGTAGATTAACAGGGAGCTTACTCACCTTAAATTAATTTACAATTCGGAGGAATCTTTTCTATAGCTGGGATCTTCCTGGAAAGTAGCACCAAAGACATACCTATAACAATAGAAAAAATAAATAATAATATACCAAAGTGCAAGTAGCAAAAAAAGTATATGTACATATGTATATTGGAAAATTCTTAGCCTACTACAGAGTCAAACAAAATTTCAATGTCAAAATATTCACTCAACATATTCTCCTCTTAATTGTATACATTTATTACAGCGAACCTGCAACGTCTCTAGACCCTTAAAAAAAATGTTTCTTCTTGCTCTGCAAACCAGACCTTCACAGCTTTCATTAATTCCTCGTTGGAAGGAAATTTACGACCTTTTAAACTTTTTTTCAGTTGAGAAAAGAGATGATAGTCGGACGGAGCCAAATCTGGTGAATAAGGGGGGTGTTCTAGTAATTCAAACCCTAAATCACGAGTTTTATGCATGGCAACATGAGATTTGTGTGCAGGGGCGTTATCCTGCAAAAACAAAACACCTTTGGATAGCTTTCCGCGTGTTTACTCTTCAATGTTTCCCCGCATAGTGATCAGTAATGTCGAATAGTAATATCCGGTTATTGTTTTACCCTTATCCAAAAAATCAATTATGATTACTCCATGGCAATCCCAAAAAACAGAAGCAAGAACTTTTCCAGCAGATTTTTGGACACGAAACTTCTTAGTTCTCGGAGAGGACGGAAGATATTGATCACCGAAGGTATTAATCATATCTTGGTAAATCTGCTTACCTCTTAACCCTCTTAAATACAGTTACTTGATGATGGCTCGATTCTCCAATTTTTCGATTTTCACAATTTCGGTGGACATCTTTTTTCTTTTAATTTATTCCGTAACTCAGGTTTACTTTTTTGACGTCCAACTTCACACTGACACTTATAATGAGTTATTGTTCGTTGCTATGGTAACGCAATATTTTGTTTATGCATGGAACTGGTCTAGGGTAACTAGATATCCATACATCCTCGTATGCAATGAAGATGAAGTTTTTCAAAGTTGCACTGGATACTACACGTTAAGGCGTGATTTAACCAGCCAACAATAGATTAAAATACTAGTTTTATGTAAAATATCACCATTATATTTTCAGAAATACGTTTACAGACAAAAGCGTCAGTTAATTTAATTGCCAGAAGCACCAGATAGGTTTCATGCTAAAAATTTTGTTGAAGAGGATGTATCTCATCCATATTGCATAAATAGCCGTTCCAGAACTGCGTGTCCCGTATCCGGACTTTGTGCCCTTCGGGTCGTTGTTAAAATTTAAGTTTTGAAGTGAAAAGTTCGCTGTCAAAAGGAAAAAGAAAATGAGTTGGAGAATTTTTGGCGTGGCGTTTTTATTAAGTTTCTTTCCCTTTCTTCAGTCTGCGTTATGCCTCGCTAAGCCTTTTCAAGAATATTTATGAGAAAAACTGGGTGGTTATAATAAGAAAAATAAATTTCCTATTTAAGAAGTGATGATTAGTTGTTGTTCTGACAGATGAAAAACTGTTGTCTGTTTTTTTTTGGATTATATATAAATCCACTGACCTGTATCTTGTATTAATTGATGTCAGATGGAATTCTTTCTTTGAGGAAAATAAATGGGGATG
>CAJUYH010004254.1:0-28024 GCA_910591685.1 Galerucella tenella | reverse complement strand
AAATCTTATAATTTAATTCAAACCATATAACAAGCGTGACATCCAAACATTATATTTCAATTGGGTATACTCTTGACAGTATACTTCAAATGATTGTTATTATGAATCTACCTTTTATATTTAATGCCAACATCTATTATTATATAAATTTTACCTATAGGTGGTGTATGAATTGTTCATTATTAATTGTACACTTTATTTTTTTTAAGAGTGGTTTCTAATTTATAGTTGTGACTTTTTGAATTTTATTAAAATAATCATATCATGATTCAATCTATAACAATAGTTAAAAGTTTTAAAAAATGTGTCAACTGCTCTAATTGTTTGAATTTAGTCGAAAGCAGTACCTCCACATCATATATTTTGGAGAGAAAAAAATATGGCAACCTTATTAATGGCAGTCCATTAGTGATTGAAACATGTACAGCAGCTGAACGTTTTTTTAGTTTCTTTCATTCGACATAGAATATTTTTAATGGAAATATAAAAAATATATGATATATTAATCATCAACAGATTGAAAAATTTAACCTCTTCCATTTGGGATTGTTTTGGAGACCACATGTATGATAGTGAAATACTGAGTAATCATCACATACCATTGGTAAAATTAATGTTGAAGACCTACTTTGAAATCAGAATTCATCATGGAACTGCCAAAAAATTAAATATGTTGCAGAAAAATAGGACGAGAAGCTTAAGCACGAAACTTTTTACATTTAGAAATGAATGAATGATCAAAACCATAAGTGCTAAATTTTTTTTCGATATCCCAGCATTCAACTATTTTCAAAAATATCATGTGATAAAAAAATTAACTTTACTTCTTGAACAATTTCTGTCATTATAGTTCGTAAAGACTATTAATAGATAAGTATCCATATTGTGGGATGTGTCCAGAAAATTAGTGCTACTCGAATTAATAATAAATAGGTCTAGTGTAAATTAAGTTTTGTTTGTCTTTAATTTCATACTTTGCTCAACCCACTAATCGGATTAACTCCTGAATTTGTATTTGTAGTATTTGCTGTAAAATGTAAGACTCATTATGAAAACCACATAGTATTTGTATTATTGTTGAAATCAAATATGACACCCAAACGAATAGCGGGCAATCTAACATTCGGACAGGACAGTCTACTAGTACATCATAAGTTATTAAATTTTCATATTTTGTGTGGTTTTTATATATTTTTCATTTGTTCATATTTATATTAAAGTAAGAATATTTGTATTTATTAAAACTGGATAAATAAATACATATAAGTATTTCAATTCATTATTCATTTATATACCCAAATCACTCTTTCATTTTGTTATTTTTTCACGTTTTAACTTGTTTATCGATTTGTCTATACAATTTTGTAAATTTTGAATGACAATAAAACATTTCTCACTTTCTTTGCCTTATTACATCCTGCAATCATGATCCAATAAAAAAACGTAATATATTTAATTATTGATGGTAGATTTTGAACCGTACGCCACTGGTGCTGAAAATCAACAGCCCAATTACAATATTGTCATTTTGAGCACGCGCCCGACAAGGACTATGCTTTCTTTCTTACACTTATAGCTTCTTTTGAAACAATAATAGATCGCCTTGAAAAGAGTAATGTCTTTTTTGCAAGGTTACGGTACTTTGCTATGATCCTACCTAACCTAACCTACCTAATTGGAAATGTGAGGTAGGTCCTACGTAGCAAATTTGAAGAAATGAATAGGTAGTACAGGAGGAGCGTGCATTTTTTCCAGTCATTTTATAGGTACCGAGCGAATTTTATTTCAAACAGTTGTTTAAGATTCAGAGAACAGCATGAAGAAATTGTTAGAAAAAAAATTTGCCACTAGTAGGAATTTTCTTACCGTACAAAAATTCATCAAATGGTTTTTTCGAAAATCATTCGGAGATTTTCGAAGACTGGTTTCGAGAAATTGCCTTGACCTATTTTTTGAAGCAAAATAAAGAAGAGAAGAAAGTTATGATTGGGGATAATTAAGCGAGTCATATATCCACATTTATAATAGAAAAATGTAAAAAAAACATTATCTTCATTCTACTTCCTCCAAACAGCACTGGACTCACGCAGCCGTTAGATGTAGCATTTTTCCGTCCACTTAAAATCAAGTGGCGTGAAACTTTATCTTCATGGAAAGCAAAAAATCGTTGAACTATTCCAAAAGATACATTTACTATCTTGTTAAAAAAATGTCTGGAGGAAATGGGCAAGGAAAATTTTTAAAAAAACGTCATGAGTGGATTTAGAGGGGCAGGATTAATTCCATTCTGGTGGGTAACTTGAGACTCACTTAAAAAATAAAGGTATGTCGTAAACTTCACTTCAAAGTTAAAAAGTGTCTCAAGTCACCCCAAATTACGGTAGTGACTGCAGGGATTGATTTTTTAAATGGAACACCCTGTAAATTATATCATTTTATGAATCATTTCAACTTCTATATTAACTTTTCTATGACTTTTCTATTAACTTTCCTATGCCCAAATTCTATGTTTAGGCATATATCGACAATTACAAAATAAGTACTTATTCTTACAAAGCTGGCTATGCTTTGCAAATAAATAAATGACATGTCAAAATTAGTTAACGTCAATCACTTTATAAAATGGCATATCTTAGTGATACAGAACGCATACAAATCCTAATTTTACGAGGCTTTGGCGACAATGAGAGAACGTATGAAGAAGTTCCACGCATATTTAATGAATTGAATCCTCAACACGTTATTAACAGATCAACCGTTTTCAAAATTGTCAAGAGGTATGGAGGAACTGGAAATGTTAGAAACTGTTCCAAACCTTGCAGGCCGAAGACTGCTACAGATGATGAAACAAAACTAAATGTGCTACTCCAAGTTGACGAAAATCTTCAAACATCTTTAAACCAGTGGGCACTAGACAAGAATATCGAAACGTTCTGTGCAGTTCTGTGAAATAGTGAAAAAGGAATATTGATGTTAATTTTGAAAAAAAAATGTATTTTTTGATGAGGCAAAGCTTTGGTCTGGAGGCAATCCGCGTTGGATGAGGGAGAGACACACGCAGTGGCCGCAGAAGATAAATGTCTGGGCGTCTTATTAATAATCACATAATCGGACCTTTTTTTGTAGAAGGTAATTTAAATAGTGCCAGATATCTGGACTTGTTAAGAAATAATATTGTACCAGCTATTCATAGCAGCCACGTGATTCAATTGGACAATTTTGTAAAAGTCTTGGATACTGTCAAATCGTGAATGGTTTGCAGTTTGAACATTTTCCATAGAATTTGTTCAGTAATTTTTTTCATTTCTTTGAATGTTGATTATTATTATTAGGATTCAAGATGAATAAACATTTAGAGGCTTACTGGTTACGATTTTAATTACCACTCCGCGTATTTTATATTTCCGTGGCTACCCTGCAACACATGTGAGAAGATTTTTATTTGTTGATTTCCGTGCATAAGATATTTATGGTTACTATTTATCAATACATGTAATGCAATAATTAAAGTGTCGATATCTGCGTAACCATAGAATTTGGGCATAGGATACTTAATAACCAAGGTTAATCTAGAAGTCGAAAGGATTCGTTCCATTTAAAAATTCAATCGTGAATTATAAGTGAATGCCCCCTTGTATACTTCATCAGCGAATATATACATATTGTTCTAGGTCGAATGTGCTCTTTCACGGGCGTGACCTCCGTTCATGACCTTACGTGTCTATCCACTATTTTACAACTATAAAATAATAAATAACTGCATTGTTATTACAATATTCATACTTACATTGAAATATTTCATAATAAACAATTATCTAATAATAAGCAATTTCGATGAATTTGATTCTTGGTTTTATGTAATGCCCAAAGACATCACTTGAATGATCATAACAAATTGCATGGCCGATCTACTACATATTCCGATAAAAAACATCCAATACGATTCATAAAAATTCTCTCAACTAGAGACGGCATGTTCTTAGGTGTTAACTTCGGGATTATTTGGATTAAGTCACGATCTTCGCGAATGCCGGGGACCATGAGATACCGCAGCGACTCTACGTACTGACCTATTGGGTACCTACCTATTCTTCAATACATCTGACAATTTTTCTTACTAAAATTGATTGGTACGAAATTAACTCGGAGCAGATTTTTTAGAAACCTCTTAAGATTGAGTTGAACAATGAAAAATGTAAGAAAACTACTATTCAGACTACTGGGTCGATTGTGAATGAAGATTTTGAACAACATAAAACTTGGTTGGATACTAGAATTAAGCCATGGACAGGAGTGAATGATATATGGAAATATACTTTTGATATGAGGAGATTATCTGCTGCTACAACTGTGGATAACTTTTTTTCACAGTGGCCTGTTCTCAGAGATCCTCGAGCAGTAATGTTGGTACGTTATGTCATTACCTTCACTTTAAATTTCTTATATTAATTATCATTAACTTGCAAATTGTTTGAAATTCTAAGCGTTATAGTAGTACTACATAAATTCAGTTTTTGAGAAAGGGACATACACTGTGTACATAAAGCATCGTAACTTGATAATATTTCGATTTCCGTTCGGTTTACAAAAAAAAGTATGAGAATAAAAGTTTTTTCAAATAATCCTGACCATCCGCAAAGTCGATTAGAATTATACAGGTTGCACCGTTGCTCCAAAATACCCTATTAACAAATTTTCTTAAATAGTACACCATGTATATATTTCCAGTTTTTCATAATCTATTGAATACAAATACAATCGTCAAGACCACACTTTAGTGCTGTTGTTCGAAATTACTTAAATAAAGTTCTCCAAGAGAGAGAGGAGGATTGGAAGAAGGTTGACAATTGAGTGGCCAGCCAGATCTTCCGATTTATCGCCTTCAGACTTTTTTTTCAGGGCATATCAGAAAAACATTATGTACCAGACAAAACCCGATAATATGGATGAACTGAGAAATAGAATACTGTTAACAGACCATCAAAAATAACAAGTCAGCAATTGCGTGATAACATATCAGTTTTTTATAATCGATTTGGATACTGTCAAATAGAGGGAGGAAGACAATTTGAACATTTCATTAAATAAGATTAGTTAATTGTTCCTGTTAATTATTTTGGTAAAAACGTTCCCGTTAATTATTTTTCTCAATAACTGTGGAACAAATGAGATAATAATTATGCGGTTTTGACGGTTGTATTTGTTATTTAATAAATTATGAAAAAATGGAAGTATATACATGGTGTACTATTTGAAAATTGAAAAATAAGTTATTCTGGTGCAACGATGCACCCTGTATACTTCTAATCGACTTATGCAGATGGACTGGATTATTTGAAAGAACTCTTATTTATCTTTTTTTTTGTAAACCTAACGGAAATCGAAATACTGGCAAGTTACGTTACTTTATGTACACACTGTATGATACATTCATTGGGGCTGCATTTCGTATATTTATATTGGAAAATTCAGGAATTTCTTTTATGCTTGTTGAGAACATTCATTGAACTCTATTTATTTTTATTATTACTTCTTTGTAGATCAACATAGATCATGATTTGATTTTCCCTGATGACCTTATAGTGAATTTGCAAGTGGATTGGTTCCAAATTATGGAAATGTTACTATAGTTGAAAAAAAATGCAATTAGAGATAAGAAAGCCCTTCAGCTATTGGAAACTCTTGAAATAGAGGACAACTCTGACGGTAAGACAAACTTCACTATCCAATAACAATTTTAACTGCACATTTCAATAATGAGAAAATTAGGGAAAGTGTTATAATGCTCTTTATTATCATCATTATTTCATTATCTTGCTAGTTTTCATTTGTAAATTTTGTGACTAACATAAATTTTTTGTATGTTCCAGATACTAAAGTAGCACTTCATTCGAGCTTACCACCCAGTTTGATTTGTCCAAAAAGTAGAACGTTCCTAAAAAATGACAAAAATTGGGAGTTTTCTGCGGCGGAGGTATTGAACAGTATATTGATGCATGTTGAGGTAGAGTTGGTTTAAAATTGTTCAAAGTGTTTTTTGAAGCTAGTATTTTTCATTCACAGCTTTCAGGAGCTATCGAAAAATCAATGTGTGAGTATAGAGAAAAAATGTTCGAGTTAAAACTAACCGTACAACCATACATCCTCATTGAAGGCCTCACTTTATTAGATATCAGATCAGTATATGTAGTGGTTGATCAAATTCGATACAAAACGGACACTTTCCTGAAAGCTCTGGACTTAACGTACAAGATTTTCCATTTAGCAAATGCTTGCTTTCCCGCTCAGTCCGAATACCTTTGGTTTATCATCCAAAAATGTTTTTACCACATATCAACTATTCAAGATCAGTTCGGTCTTAACATTCAAACGGATAAGGTGTCTGTGAGTGCGAGAACCGGTGTAATTAGCGATGATGAGTGCGGGCGAGTTGAGAGGTTCACATGAACCTCCTGATCCGGGAAATCAGAACAACTATAATTCAAGTTTAATACAGATGGGTCAAATACATGAAAATGGAAATAATAGTTAAATAAAGTCACATCAGGAAAAACCAATAAACAAATATTCATCAACTGATCAAGGTCCCTTTTTTGTATTTATTCAAAATAAAACTGAAATATTGGTAAGCTACATAAAATTGCTACGGCTAGGATAATTTTAAATGCTGAACGAGAAAATATTCTAAATATATCAGTTACAGGTATGAATAAAGTAAAGGTTGAATTAAATTAAGTGCAAATAAATTAGTAGAATCGAAGTCGTTATCAGATAAACAATACGAAGCATATATTCCGGTTTTCTTTACCTCTAAAAAAGGTGTCATTAAAAATATTGATAAAGATATTAGTGAATCAGAATTAAAGGAGATAATTAGGCCAAGATTTGGAAATAAATTTTGTCAAAAGAATGATGCGTGAAATAAACGATGAATTAATTCCTACAACTACAATAATTGTAACCTTTATGGGACAAATGATACCCAAGCAAGTAATAATAGAAAAAATGGTGTATGACGTAGAAATGTATATTCCAAGGGTGATTCAATGCAAAAAATGTCTAAGGTACGGTCATATAAATATCCAATGTAGGGGTAGGTTAAGATGCGCAATATGTGGGGATGAACACGAAAAAACCGAATGTAGGGCCATAAGAGGAGTATGTATTTTGTGTAATGGTGATCATTTAGCAACAGAAAGAAAAGATTGTTTAGAATTTCAGGAACAAAAAACAATAAAATACTGCATGGTAAATTAAAATATTTCATATATTGAAGCCAAAAGTAAATATGATAATAGTTACTCCACAGTGACAAGAAGTCTCAATAAAAGTTCACATTATACAATTACTGCTAAGCGTGGGAGAAATGACGAAACTCATTCCTCAAACAAATTAGGGTATTCAGATGAACAAAGTAATATAATATCCACACCAAATATAAGCAATAATCAACCAGTGTATCAAAATTACAAAAATAAACCCAATTATTACGCACGAATTCCAACCAACCATTACCAAATAAATACAGTTTGTGAGAATATATTAAAATCTTTTGGTGAAATTTTAAAAAATAATTCTGTTTCGATTCAAAATCAAAATGTCTTTGACGATCTTAAAAAAAATTAAATCATATTCTTTCCAAAGATGAATAAAATTAATGTTGTGCAGTGGAACGCTAGGTCCATTGTACACAATAAAGGCCACTATGAGAAACATATTTTTGAAAATCATATTGATATAGCACTTTTAAGTGAGACTTGGTTAAAAGGCGACAATAATGTAATTCACTTTACCGATTTCGATATATTTCGGAAAGACAGAGATGATGGCTATGATTGAAATATTGAAATTATTGACGTTCCCAAATTCTATAAAATACGTTCTGTTCTGTTCTGTAGCAGTCTCAGTAAAATTTAAAAATAGGAAAAAATTGAATATATATTCAATATATGCCAAACCTAATCTGAATATTTCAGAAAATGAATGGAAAACTTTTTTTGATAGTCTAAGGCCTTCTGCACATGAAGCTTATCGTCATAGGCTCGTATTAGATGCGACATACGGAACGTATACGCTTTTGTGCTGCCCCCTTACATTTCAATTGACAACTGTATACGAGGCGTCAGCGTCGCGGATTCGTCAAAGCAGACAAGCTGCAGTACGCCGGCCGTACAGTAGTGTCAGTCGCTTTAGCTACGTTTAGCAGAGAAAACGTGTTTTATATAAAATGACGGATGAAACTGTGAAATTTGTGCGATTAATTGAAAAGTTTGAATGTTTGTATAATAATACCGTTCAGGAGTATGCCAGGAAAGACATAACGGAAAAAGCTTGGGCATCAATAGCATTTATCAGGTAAATAAATGATAATTAATAATAAAAAAATTTCTGTTTTTTATTTATTTATTTATAAACAATAATTCCACTGCCACGGTAATGCTACATTTGGTTGTAAAAAGTAATTAGCCAAGTAATCTCGAAGATTTTTAGCGGAAGAAGTTTCATTTATATATAAGTTTCCTATATCTGGTACATTTCTTGGATTTTGCTGTTTATATTCTGGTGGAGGGACTGTATATAAGATACTATCTTTTTTTCTTATAAAATTGTGTAAAACACAAGCACATTGTATGATTGAGATTATTGTTTCGTATTTTCGACATCGTATAGGTGTTAAAAAAATCTGAAATTTTTGAGTCATCATCCCAAACGTGCACTTTATATTTTTTCTGCCCCTACTAAGTCTATAATTTAAAATTCTTTTTTTATTATTAATATATCTTTCGGGGTAAGGTCTCATAATATTTTTTTCTGATTGGAAATGCGGCGTCTGCTACAAAGTATTATGGGAATTTATTGCCACTTTCGTCATGCGGAAGTTCGGTAGAAGATGGTAATGTATTATTGCTTTCCAACCAACGACCAAACGTCGAAACTCGAAAAACGCCACCATCACTATTTCTTCCAGCATATCCACATTCTATTGAAGTGAAGATACCATCAGCATCGCAACAACCCATTAACACAACAGAATGATAATTTTTATAATTAAAATTAGCCGATCCGGAATTTGGATATTTTTGAATTCTTATATGTTTACCATCGATTGATCCTAAACAATTAGGCAATTGCCATAATTCAAAAAACCGTTTTGCTATGTCCTTCCATTCTTGTTCATTTGGCAACGTCATATATGATCCTTTTAATGAATCCCATACGACCTTTGTAGTTTCTTCTATAATTAATCCGACGGTACGTTCACCTCTTTGAAAATATAAAGCTAGGGCCGCAAATGTACATCCAGTAGCCAAATATCTGAAACAAAAAATACGTTTATTTTTATTAATTTTTTGCAGTGACTGATGTTAAAGAAAAATGGAAGAACATCCGCAATGGTTTTGTTCGAAGCCTTAAACCAACCCCATCTGGATCTTCGTCAAAAGCAAAAAAACCATATTATTTGCATGACGTTATGCAGTTTGTTTTGCCATACGTAAAACCTGTTCAACATACACAAAATACTGGAAATATTTCGTTACCCGACACGGAGACAATGACGCAGCTAGATGGAGACGACTCTCGCATAACTCAAGACGAAAATGTACTTGGAAAAAATAATGAAAAAAATGATTCAGAAGCGGAACCCTTTAACCGCAATCAAGAATCTTCATCTAGCCAAAAAAGAAAGAAGAAGAAATTTATTACAAAAGAACAAGATGAGGTTGATCAGGCTGTTTTACAATATATTAAAGAAAAAAAAGTTAATAAGACGATGGAACCACCAGATGATGATCTCAAAATGTTTCTTTTCAGTTTACTACCCGATGTAAAAAGCCTATCGGAGAAAAATTTACGCACGTTTAAAATAAAAATCAATCAAAACAATAATCGTAGTGTACGGACCAAATGAAGATGATAAAGCTGATAATAAGCAGAAATTTTGAGATGAATTGACAGAAGCAATAGAAAAATCCGAAGGAAGATTATACATAATAGGTGATTTCAACAGTAGAGTTGGTCTGAAAGATGAGGAATATAAAACCGTCATTGGAAACTACGGAGAAAATTTTGGAAATAACAATGGAAAAAGAATGATCGATTTTTGTTTAATAAACAACTTGATAATAACTAATACATGGTTCCAGCATAAGGATATCCACAAATACACAAGGGAAGTAAAGAGTAGGAATGAAAAGTCGATAATAGATTATATAGTAATAGAAAGACAATATCAATATACAATAAAAGACACAAGAGTTAAGAGAGGACCAGAAATCGGCAGTGATCATTATGTAGTAGAAGCCAAATTTAAAGACGATGAAAAAATAAGTCAACCACCTACATTAAGAGAGAAGCTGCAACATGAATCTATAAAAACCTATAAATTAAGAGATAAAGCAATAGCATTGAAATATGAACAGGAAATAGACAAAAAACTTGATTATGAAGAAGTAGAAAACGGAAGTATAGAGGATAAATGGAACTACTTCAAAAATACAATCCTAAGTATAGCAAAAAAGGTGTGTGGAATACATAGAAAATAAAATAATATGAAACAAACTTCATGGTGGACAATAGAAATAAAAAATCAAGTGAAACAAAAGAAAATGGCATGGAAAAACTACTTATCGAATAGAACACAAGAGAAATATAATAAATATAAAGATGAAAGGAAGAAAACAAAAGAACTAATTAAAACATCGAAGAGCGAACAATGGAGAAAGTTTGGAGAGAAAATAGAAGAAGACTGCAAAGCAAATCAGAAACTCTTTTATAAAGCATTAAAGAATATGAAAACAGAACAAAAGCGAGATACATACTTTATAAAAAATAAGAACGGAGAAATATTAACGGAAGACGAAGAAATTATGCAAAGATGGAAAGAATATTATCAGGAACTACTTAATGAAACAAAAGATAAAGAGAAACACGTACAAATTGGTATGCAAGAAGATGCAGAAATGAAAATAAGTGAAGAGGAAATAGAACAGGTTATAACAGAACTTAAAAACGGAAAAGCCCCTGGATATGACAAAATCACATCAGAAATGATTAAAAACGTTGGACAAAAAGGGGAAAGATATGATGTTGAAAGAAACGCTACCAAGAGACTGGCAAAAAGCACTAATTGTACCAATTTTCAAGAAAGGTGATGTGAAAGACTGCAATAACTATCGTGGAATAACATGAATTAGCACCGCGATGAAAATGTTGGAGAAGATACTGGAAAAAAGAATCAGATCGACAATAGAAAATACACTAGAGGAGTCACAGAGTGGATTTAGAAGTGGTAGGAGTACCCAAGACCACATATTTACTATCAAACAGTTGACAGAAAAAGCGGTACAGGAAAAAAAGAAATTATTCGTGGCTTTCCTGGATCTAGAAAAAGCCTTTGATAGAGTACCTAGAGAAAAAATGTGGAAAATATTAACAGAAAGGGGATTGAATACAAAAATAATAAGAATAATACAGAACATCTATGAGAAAAATGAGAACGCAGTCATAAGAAATAACAATATGTCAGAAAACTTCACTACAAATATGGGACTAAGACAGGGAGGGAGCCTAAGCCTTTTGTTATTTATTATCTACATGGATGAGATCATAAAGAAATGCAAAAAACTAAGTAAAAAAGTATGTGTGGGACATTTACAATTGTGCAGGGTATACATCAGTGAAGGAGCATTTGCAGACGATGTCATATTAATAGCAAAAAATGAAAGAGATCTACAAGAAAACATAAATGTGTGGAATGCAGCAATGATGGACATGGGCATGAAAATAAACAAAAACAAGACAAAAGTTATGGTCATTGGAGACGACAAAGAGGAAATAAATGTAAGAATAGATACAGACAAAATAGAGCAAGTTGAACATTTTCAGTACCTTGGAACAATAGTAGACGAAAACGGAACACAGGAAGCAGATATTAATAATAGAATAGTTAAAACTAACAAACTATACTATGCTATGAATACAAAATTTATTAACAAAAAAGAAATATCTAAAGAAACGAAATTAAAAGTATTCAAAACAATATATCGACCAATACTTACATATGGATGTGAAACATGGGTGTTAACAGGACAACAAAAAAGTAAAATATAGGCGACAGAAATGAAATATTTGAGAAGAGTAAGAGGTGTAACAAAAGAGGATAGAATGAAAAACATAGATATCAGAAAAGACCTGGGTATACAATCAACCTTAGAATTTGTAGAAGAAAGACAACTACAATGGTGGGGACATTTACAACGTATGGATGAACGAAGACCAGTAAAGAGAATATGGAAAGCAAAAATTGAAAAAAAATAAAAAAAGGGGCAGACCAAGAAAAACTTGGGATAAGGTAATAGCTGGATTACTGGATAAAAGAGGAAGAAGCTGGATAGAAGCGAAGGACTTAGCTCAAAATAGGAAAGAGTGGAAAAATTTCGTGACGAAAGAATAGCTGAAACACACCCTACACCACTAAGTGGTAGAAGGGATTTAAGATTATATATATTAAAATAAAAACACTTACTTTATTAGAACAGTTAATAACTCAGCAAGAGCAAGCAATGACCTATCAATATTTTCAGACAAACGAACGTTCAAGAACCAATCAATCTCCCAGTAATAAGTACCGCGATTCATCAGCATCACGTTGCTCAAGTGGATTTTCCATCAACACAGTCAGCACACCCGCTCTATCACCGATCGATGTTGTATCAACTCCAATTTTAATCAATTATAATTCTACCTCTACTGGTGGATACACAATTACTGATTTGGAAAACCCACCTGCTTCTACTAGAATATTCAAACACTCTTTTACAAACTTTTATTAGGGAAAATGAACCTTTTTTCTTTAGCAATAATTAATATATTTCTTCTAAAATTAACCTCCATTGAATTAATAAACTATGTATTTACCTAAGCGTTATCATAATTCTTTCTTCTGGACTAACACATTCACGCATGTTAGTATTTTGCTTCTGAATGACAGGGCCCACAATTAGCACGAGATCGTTAAATGTATTTTTAGACATTCTGTAAAATGTCTGGAATCTAGAGTCATCTTCTGATAATTCTTTGGCGGCAATAAATAACCTCGTATTACTACTGCAGGTTGCATCTTATACGCGTCCAAAACAATATGCTCCGTATGCAGTTTTTAAGGCGTGGACAAATCGTCGCTGCATGACGAATCTTTTACGCGTCTCTGGCGTGTTCATGACTATGAGCTCCGTGTGCAGAAGGCCTAAAAAAACCCTTTTTAGTGGGAGGAGATTTTAATTGCCACCACAGTGCGTGGGGTTGTGACCAGAATGATAGGGCTGGCGATATATTGTTGGAAGCTATAGATGAATCACAATTGAGTTATCTAAATGATGGAACAGAAACTTTAATAACGGGACCTTACAACAAAAATAAATCCGCGATAGATTTAACAATCTGTTCCAATCATATATCGTCGACATTTGATTGGCAAGTAAAACAAATACCTTTAGGATCTGATTATTTCCCAATTCAAATATCTTTTGAGTTAGAGCCAACAGTTAGTTATAATGGGAGAGTAAGATGGAACCTAAATCATGCTAACTGTGATACATTTTCTTCTTCATTTGATAGCGAAAATGTAGAATTAAATTTGGTGGAAAATGGCTACACTACTTTTGTTGAAAAACTAATTAATGTTTGTAATATATCAATTTCGAAGAAGAAGATATCAACCAATAGTAAATTTAACAAAAAATGGTGGAATTCAGAGTGTGATCTTGCAATAAAGAACCAGAAAGATGCCTTTTTACTTTATAAAAAAAACTCAAATTATGAAAATTATTTAAATTATCAGAAAGCAGAATCTCATAAAAAGAAAGTAATTTTAAAAAGTGAAAGAGCCTCTTGGAAAGAATATTTTAATAAGTAAAACAGAAATACACCTATCACCGAGATATGGCAACAAGTTGAAAAAATTAAGAATGTATATAATTCTCCAAAAAATATAGTCGTTAACGACAATGGTCTGGAAGGCTTCTTGATAAGTTAGCTCCACCCTGGGTTTCACCAAATCTATTTGATCACACTGGTTATGTAGATGATGTAAGTTATCTATCAAAAAATTTTGAAATATGGGAATTAGACATTTGTCTAAAAAATCACAAAAACACAGCTCCAGGGATAGATAGCATACATTATATTATGTTATATTATTTACCTACACAACAAAAAATGTTTCTGTTAAATTTAATTAATCAAATTTGGATTACTGGTGAGTATCCGAATGATTGGAAATAATATATTATTATCCCGATATTAAAACCAAACAGAGATCCGGAATCCCCCGATTCCTATAGAGGTATATCATTGGGCTCTTGTATTCTTGAAACATTCGAAAGAATGATAAAAATGAGATTGGAAAATTGGTTGGAAAAAAATAAATTGATCTCAGAAACTCGGTATGGATTCAGAAAATCAAGATCCACGTTAGAAAATATCGCAAATTTAGTTTTAGACATTAATTTATCATTTTCAAAACAAAAATCGTTAATATCGATGTTCCTAGATATAGAAAGTGCCTATGACAATGTAAAATTAAACATTCTTCACGAACAAATGGAAAAAATTGGACTTCCAGGTGAATTAATTAAAAAAGTAGTATCAATTTACACAAACAGAAAAATATTTCTACAGGTAAATAACGAAATAGTAGGAAATAGAATTTCTAACATAGGTTTACCACAAGGAAGTATTTTGAGTCCAATTTTATACATATACATTTGATTTGCACTCTAGTATTTCGCATGGAGGAAAGATTCTGCAATTTTTAAGGTGACGTTTGTCTCTATACCGAAGGATCGTAAATTTTACAAGGTGTAACTGCCATGTATACATTATATCAACAAATAGAAAGATATTGTTTTAATAAAGGGCTAACTATTTCAGTTAAAAAAACGCAAACGTGTATATTCTCCAAAAAACATAATATACCGAGCCAAATATTATTAAATAACACTATGTTTGACGTACAGTCGACAGTAAAATATTAAGGGGTAGTATTAGATAGAAAGATGTTATGGAAAGAACATATTCAACATATTGTAACAAAAGCAAATAAGGGACTCAATATATTAAGATCCGTGTGCCATACCACGTGGGGTTCTGAACCAAATATTTCACTTATGTTATATAAATCTTTCATCAGATCAATTATCGATTATGAATCCATTTTCTATTCTCAAGCTGCCGAAACACATTTGAAAAAGCTGGACAGAATAGTTAATAAATCACTTCGTCTGTGTTTAGGAGCTATGAAAAGCACTCCGATATCAAATCTAGCTGTAGAATGTACAGAACCACCATTAAATCTCAGAAGAGATTACCTTATAGACAAATTTCTGCTAAAAAATAGTAACATATTGATGAAAATTTACGAATTATCTATAGAAGATCTGATTGCAAATTATTGGAAAAAGAAAAATACGATACCCTAAGTGTAATCATACACAGATATAAAAATTTACAGGAAGACAATAGAGAGTTATTGTAAAACAGAAATAAAGGTTTCTTTTATTAAAGGAGCCTGTAATAAAGGATGAAAATAAGGGTATGTAAAATATAGTTATTGTAACTGATTTAACACTAAGATATTTTCTTCTCTTTCGGTTCGGAACGTAAGTTACGCTGCGAACTGAAAAAGAAGAATGCGAATTAATTTTAGAATTTTGTAGTTTATTTTTTATTTCAATGTGACATGGAGGAACAATTAGAAATTGCAATTTTAGGTGGTGCAAATAACCAAGAAATTGAAATGGTGCTTTTGCATAATATTATTGGTGTGGAGTATGAGGTAGATGGACGATATCAGTTTAATATCGGTAACATGAATGATGAGGAATTTAAAATAAATTTTCGATTTTCAAGGATTGATCTTATAAGAATAAAAAATGTGTTGAGGATTCCAGAAAATATCATAACTGAAACTGCAAATAATATTGATGGTAAATGGTTAAACAAAAATATCCACGAACTATCTATGTACCGATCTGCTACCTGAACATGGTAGCACCATATATATATATATGTATATTTGATTCTGTGTCTTGTAGGTTTACTTGCCTTATGTATTCTCCTAAAGAGACTCAGCTACCCTGGTCGTTTAAGCGATTTGCAGTATTTTTTTAGTTACTCCCAACAGTCATTGTCACAAATTATCAAACAAATGGCAAGTTTTATTATAGATAATCATGGTCACCTGTTGGAAAATTTAAATACACATCAGTGGCTTGATAGGAACAGATATGAGCTTTATTCACAAGTAGGTTTTTTTTACAAATGTTGAAACAATATGAATGTTTATACAATATTTTCAGTCAATACAAAACATGGGTGGAGCACTCCCCAATTGCTGGGGGTTTATAGATGGAACAATCAGACCAATTTGTCGACCAACTATTGAACAACAAGAATATTATTCAGGTCATAAGAGAACCCACTGTGTGAAGTATCAATCTATAATATGTCCAGATGGAATAATAATAAATTTGAAGGGTGCCTTTATAGGAAGAAGACATGATGCAGGCATTTTCAGAGAAACTAACTTATATGAGCAATTAGAAGAAAATACAGTTTTCCCCGATCAGAGTTATGTTTTATTTGGTGATCAAGCATATGGTATAAGACCATTGCTCTTATCACCATATCCTGGTCATCCAGCAAATTTATTAGATCA
Source organism: Galerucella tenella (assembly GCA_910591685.1). Classification (NCBI taxonomy): domain Eukaryota; kingdom Metazoa; phylum Arthropoda; class Insecta; order Coleoptera; family Chrysomelidae; genus Galerucella; species Galerucella tenella. Next base: position 11,307 of record CAJUYH010004254.1, on the reverse strand, counting down.
CCAAGCAGCATTCAATATTAGTATGAAACCACTTCGGGTTGCTGTAGAATGGGGATTTCAAAAAGTTCTTAGCATATTTGCATTTGTAGACTTTAAAAAAAAACCAAAAAATACTTCTGAATGACATAGAAACTCTTTATAAGACTGCAGTGATATTAACAAATTGCCACACTTGTTTGTACCTGAGCGAAACAAGTCAGTACTTCAATATTATACCTCCTGTTTTAGAAAACTGTATTGGTTAGTTTTATCGTTATAATAGGTGTATAATAGGATTGCATAAAAGTAGTACATAGAGTTAATTTTCATATATTTTTTCTAAATTTTGTTACATTCTTAGATATATTTTATATCTGTTATAAAATAAATGGTATTATTATTGTTTATTACATGCACAATTCTTTAAATCTAGGAGATGATTTATAATTTGTTGCTGGCTGTCAAACATTTTTTTGTAATGCTCCGAATCAAACAAAAATCGTTTTTCTTCCAGTTCTATTTTTCTTTCTGCCACAGCCACCTTTCTCTCTTCAATTTTTAGCCGCTTTTCTTCTAAGTCTAGTTCCTTAGCATTTTTTTCTTTCAAATAATCCAAACCATTTCTTCTAATATATGATGTTCTTTTTGCTCGTTTTCTAATGGGTTCTGAAAGATGAAAAGTACTGTATTTAGCTTTGATTGTAATTAGGTAAATACATTATTTTTCAAATGTTATTAAATTGCCCATATACAAACAGATATTTAAAAATGTTTTTGCCTGTTCACTTTGCCAAAAAATAATGCACTTTTGTGTTTATTTTTATAATTATCAATTGATGGGAAATCACAAAACCAACTGAACATATACAAAGCTAATAATAAAGACTAATAATAGTAACTTACCCAGAATACGTCTTGGAGTTTTGGATTTTTCCTTCGCAGTAGCATTCTCTATATTTCCTACCCCTGGCTCTGTGAATGCCTCTGAAAGGATAAAAAGGCAAATGGTTAAAAATTATAATTTTATAAACAGAATAACTAGACTACATTATCTCTTTGTGTGGGTGAGAATAAAACTTACCACCAATAATTCGTGTTTTTAACATTGTAGTGCTACTAGTACTGGTTTCTGGCTGTTGTTCGTCTATCTCATTTTCCACTACAAATTCTATGATCTCTGTAGTCTCCTCTAAAAGAAAATTGTATAGATATTGAAGACACAAAAAATAGTTCAATGAATTTTGTATAAGAAAAGTTATCAAGCAACTTACCAGCATCCTTGTGAAGATTTCCATAATTTTCATGTATTTCTGCATTTTCAAAGAAATTATGTGCAGAATTTTCTCTAATTTCTTTAGCAATTTCCATTTGTTTTTTTGCATATGTTTTAGGGGTAATTTTAACTTGTTTCAATTTGCTCTCTTCAAGCAAATCGTTCATTTCTTGAAGTAGACTGTCTCGTTCACTGTAGGGCTCTTCTATTCCTGAACTGAAAGGACAGGTATAGAATAAGTACAAGGTACATTGTATATATCTAGAAAATAACATTTTTACCTTTTCTCATTTTTTTTTTCTCTACTCTTCCATTGGTCTAATAAGAGCATTATGTGTTGGCGAATGCTTTTGACGCTAAATCGTTTTTTTGTTAATAAAAAAATACTATTTTGGATTTCCTCCCAGCATTCTTTTCCTTTAGTAAATGGATCCCGCGATACCACTTCCCTTAATGTAACTACATCGTCCTCATATTTAAATCGCAACCTTTTAGGTTCTTCGCACATTTTTTTCTGTTAAATATACCTACAGGCTGGAAACGCGACCACAACTCAAATCAATCAATAACACTAGCACAGCACAGTATTCCAATTACCAAAACAGCATGGAGATAAATGTAAGGTTAAATTCAATTGTCGTTGTCAATTCGTAAAGTATTTCTTCTTTTCTCAATTTAATTGTCAAAAACGTCAAAATTAACGATCATTTAATTAAAGTTTAGGTATCCTGTATTTTATTTAAATACAGGCTGCCTTTATTTTATTAAAGATCCTTTAATAAAAGACTTCGAATGCGCATGCGTAAATGTCAAAATAAAGGAATCCTTTATTAAAAGACGAAGGAAAAGTGGTTACAATAACTCTCTATTTACATCCCAAATAAATTACCATAGTACTCTATAAATTGGGAAGATATTAAACCTGCGAATGTGTATTATCTAAGAGTAATTTCCCATTTGCAATAAGAAATAGTATGTTTCTATATGATGTTGAAGAGTTTTTCCCTGAATATTATTTTATTTTTACAGACGCATCAAAAACTCAAATGAATGTTTCAGTAGCACTGCATGATCCGAATAAAGGGAAGTCTTTGGGAATAAGAATAAAAAACAAACTATCAATATTCTCTGCTGAACTAATTGCGATTCTAGAAGCACTTAAATATATCAATTCTTTAGAGGAAATAATCGACAGATATATTATATTTTCAGACTCCAAAAGTGCAATTGTTTCGATCCAAAACATCACAAAAAAATTTAAAGGAAGTCTCAGTTACATAGTAGTCGAAATTATACACCTTATCTCCAAATTGTCATCCAGAGGAATAAATATTTCATTATGTTGGATTAAGGCACATTGTGGAATAAACTATAATGAAATAGTCGATGAAGCCGCAAAAAATTATAGAGATTATATGTATAATGGGGATATAAATGTCCAGTTGGAGATCTTTATCCACTGATCAAGAAAAGTGTAATGCAGAAATGGCAACAATCATTTAATACATCCCAGAAAGGTCTTTACTATAAAACTATTCAACCAACTGTACAATATGAACCTTGGTTCAAGAGAACAAATTTCCGTAAAAAAGCTATATTAACAATTTGCAGAATTCGATTTAATCATTGTTTAACACCTGTTTATAAACAAAAAATGAAAATGTCAGATAGATCTCTGTGTGAATGTGGAGAAGAAGGATCTCTGGAACACATAGTATGGAACTGTAACCTAAATGAGGAAAAAAATATTCAAAATTTTTAGATGTTTTGTATAATTATATTTACTCTTCAAGAATTAAATTGGTAAGACCATTTCACTTACAGCAATTAGTACAATCATCGGATATATTTATGTATAATTTATTGTACAAACACGTTGTTAATTGTAACATATCATTGTAAGTAATCCTATGTTTTATCCCAACTGTAACCCTTTCCATCCGAGGCCCTTTCAGTGATGTATTAAAAACGCTCTGATAGGCCCCTAAGCGTGGCATGTGTCCTTGTCTAATCCTTAAATCAATATAAAAAAAAGAGAAAAAAAAAGGAAAGGAAAAAAAACATATTGGAAAAGACATAAAATATAAATGGAAAAAAAGGAACTATAAGTTATATTACCTACTACATATGTATTATATTGAACCATAGATCATGTATTGAAAAAAAAATTGGTTGGGGTCCATACTTACTCTTCTTTAATAAAAAAAAAATAAGTAAATTAACTAAAACATATTCGGCTAATGGAGTCTCTCCCTGGTCATAAGCAAACAAAAAAAAAACTATTCAAGATAGGGTAATCCCTCATATGTTAGACACAATTGCAAGTCTTGATCAGATCTAAGCAGATAATGTCAATGAACGAATACCTGTGTAATAAAAACATACATTCCTTCATTTCGGCAATAATTATCTCGAAATTTAAAACGTTATGTCAGTTTTGCAACTTTTCTTTTTCAAATATTAATATATTTATATAACACTTGACTCATCATCATGGAGTATGTGACAATTACATTTGTTTTCAAGCAAATTGCCATGGAGTAGGTATTCAATAGACGAAATGTATTTGAGACACATTATTTTAAATCATGGAGGCGACGACCCCAGTGTTCAGGTATCTTCATTGGATAATCATAATTCTGAAATACTTAATAATGAATTACGTCCAACTTCACCAGCAGTACCTTATATTAAAAACGTTACCAATCCCATTCTATCTAAATTGGAAACCTTAGTATTAAATATTACAAAATACGATATGCCAGAAGGACAAAAATCCAATTTTGACATCAATTTATTTCATGATATTGTGCGCAGAGCAGTAGAAAAATTCATTTCCATACTGCACTTCATGGTCTGCGCTCTCTTATAGGCACATATCAATCGCATTCCATTGTCAGTAGAACACGCTTCGCCAACAGGGAGCACCATTGTCACAGAAAACGAAACAGTATCGTGAAGCTAGGCGTGTATTCATTTTGTAACTGTTTTGTTCTTTGTTTCGTTACCTATGGTTTTGTTTTAATATTCCATTTTGAGTTTGTAGTTGTGTTGTGCGTATATTATAATATATTATAACGTATATATATTATCTCTTGTGTCTTTAGTCTGTTTGGACAAGCTAAGGATCAATATATTCCTTAAAATCTTCGGTATAATCATAAGGTTTTCACATGTAATGAGTGTATTCAAAAAAATATATCTGTTTTTGTTTCAGCCATCACCATGCCAGGCTCTACAACTTGTACAGTGAAAGGTTGCCGAAATAAAACTTTGCCGATGCATCGATTTCCGAATCCTGCAAGGGATTTAGATAGGTATAGGACGTGGATCCAGTTATGTGGTTGAACCCATAATAATATATGCGTCTTTGGTCTGGTGGACAAAGACAACACAAAAAAATGCAATGATGAGACTAGGCAAGGTGCAAAGACTTGCTTGTCTCAGTATTGCAGGGTGCATGAGAAGCAAGCCAACGGCAGCACTAGAAGCCTTATTTGGCCTTCCTCCATTACACCTCGTGATAATGGGAGGAGCAAGGATGGGGCTATTTAGGCAACAAAATAACCTGAGCAACAAAATAGTTAGATATGAAAACAGACTATATGGCCACTAAACTTCTCCCCAATCCCGAATATGAGGTAGAAATACCTCACAGAAAGGACTGGCAAGACCCAAGCAGACTGAAGCTTCCCCGAGAAGAGACCTGGTACACAGACGGGTCACAGACTGGGGAACGGACAGGAGCAGGTGTGTATAGTGAAATGAGAAAAACATTATGCTCCTTTTCACTAGGAGAACATACCTCTGTATTTCAGGCAGAGATTTATGCTGCCCTAGAATGTGTCAGAATTAACAACTGGCAGACAATCGACTAACATCAGTTGTAGATCTTTAAAAAAAATTAAAGCCATTCATGGAACAAAAAATTTACAAAAAGATGCAAAATTCATATGTAGCTCAGTAGCTTTGTTTTTCAATTAAAGGCGGGTATTATAAACATGTCTTGAAGATAACTTTGAATTTAACAGTCAAGTTAACTTTAGGTTTTAAAATGTCAGTTTTATAGAAGTTTCATTTCCAAAAAAAAAAAGGAAAGAAGAATAGCCTGGAGCATAAAGAAATATTCTTTATGACCTAAAGTTTTGGCATTTCGACTTTAGTTTTATGGTTTAGTTTTATTATGTCTGTTTGGTGTACCTATTTGTTATTTCGCTCCCAGTGTCGAATTTTTATTTTATTTGTCCCTGTCTGAATGGATAGACGAGCCATAAACTTTTCCAATGAGGAAATTGATCTCTTTTATCATTACTGGAAGAATTTGAGGACATGGAGTGCAAAAGAAGTGACACTGTTTTGTGGAACGATAAAGAAACTGCTTGGAATGAAATTTAAAAAAAACTAGTGGAGATTGGTTTTCCCCCTAGGACAACTAACAGTTGCGAGATAAATGGGGCAATTTAAAAAAAAACAAAAAAAGTATGGACAGGAAAAAGTAGGAAGCTTTAAAACTGGTGGGGGTCCAAAAATGTAATTAGGTTCACTTCCATTGATAGTAGAATTAAATCCATTTTTGGACTCTCTTGATAATCGAAATCGGTTTTTAAATGCTGTTTCGTTCCAAAAGTGAAATGGTCCAGCCGATTCCTAAATATCCTTTGTCGCCGAGTGCCTTCAACAATATTCATAGCATCTTCTTCATCGTCGATCAAAAGTTCCTTAAAAATATCTTGGATATCGTTCGTAACGTTGCAAATTCAAAGAAAACAAAGTAAAAGCAATCAAAATATTCATTATAATTAGGGTTATAAATGCCAAATTGTTGACAGAACAGAGCACCTATCAAATCATGAAAACCTGGTTCTTCCATAAAGTTAACTTTAATCGACAAAGTTTGTTCAACCATCGTTTGCCGTTACGTCATAATCGGTGACGTATTCCGCTGTTTCACGTATGTCTTATATTAGTTAAATATTACTTTACACTTACCTCAAAATTATAATCAATGACATATGTTAAGAATTGTTTCCAAAATATGACAACTGAACTTTTAAAAAAAAACTAATAAAATTTTTTTCGACCTTAGATAAGACATATGTTAATGACGTCACAATTCCGTCTCATCCGTTCCATGAATGAGAGAGCAAGCTATGACGTAACGGCAAAGGATAGTTGAACAAACTCTACCTCTTCCACCCGACAAAGTTAATTTTGAAGTTAACTATAACATGTGACGTCATTCTACAAGTTAACTTTTAGTTATATGTCAAAATGGTTTTATAATACCCACCCTAAAACAAGGAAAAAAGAAAGCAAAAGGACGTAGATTCAGTATGACGATAAAATGTTGGCTATTGCTGTATATAGACGATCTCGATCAGGATATAAATTTCTACAAGATATATTTGCTCTGCCAAGTAGAAAAACACTAATGAAGGTGTTGAATAGATTCAAAAAAGCCTGGTATAAATGAAACAATATTTAGGAACCTAAAAAATGTTGCTGACAAAATGGGATCTATTGATGGTTTTGAAGATTTTGGGGACAAATAACTACAACAAATATTTGTAACCATGCATGTGTGTTTTTAATTAGAGTACTTTTCAAGGCATGGAATCGGCCAATTTTTTATAATTTTGTGATATCAGCCACGAAAACTATTGATCTAGAAAGAACCATTAAAGCAGTAGCAAAGGAGGTACACATAGCTGGTTTCTCAATTACTGCTATTGTATGTGATTAAGGTGGGAATAACAGTGCAGCTATTAATTACTTGGTTCAAGAAACTGAAGAGAAATATTTAAGAACCAACAAGCAGTTATGTCAAAGAATAATTAATATGGATGGACATGAAATTATTCCATTGTATGATCCTCCTCATCTCATTAAAGGTATAAGGAATAACTGGGTCAATAATGACATTTTTTGGAAGAAAGATGGGGTAATTCCACATGGAAAATGGGAGCATTTGTTTTTTGCATATTGCGTGGATCCCAAAAAATTGAAAGTGAAGGTACTATACATGTACACTTCCTCTACCCAGTGCGGATTTTCTTCAGACCAATAATTATTATTATGCCTGCATGCACCCGCACCCGTAGCTTCGCCTCCCACAAATTTTTTGACATGATACGCGATTGTTCTTCTAGCAGATTTAACAATTGCAATAACCTGAGATTGAAGCAGCATTTAATTGGACATCAAGTCTTAATGATCGAAATTTATGTATGATATTTATTTTACATATTTAATTTTAAGTTATTATACAGAGTGAGTCAATACTATACTTACTTATGTTTATTCGTTTTTATTTATATCTTGACTTCAACAATAGCTATCAACATGCGGTTTGCGCCATTTTGTTGAGAATTTAATCCAGTTCCATTATAATTCACAATAATTAGGTGTTTCTATTGAACATTCTCAAGGAAAACAAATTTTTATTTTTCATTCGAAAGTACCCTCTACCTATCACAATTAAAACTAAATGCCATTGTTTTATAGTAGATGTAATTAATTCATCTACACTCTTTCTATAGACACTAATTTCATTAAAATCGGTTGATTCGAACCAAAGTTATAGGTATTCATTCACCAACACTTTCCCACTTTCCCCCACCCTTTATTTGGAAAAATAGAATAAAAAGTACTTGAACAAATTTGTGCGAAATTTAGGCCTTTTTCAGTTCACTCATTCAACACTGGGTATAATTGAGCATATTTCACAAAAAAACTGGTTTTTTAATTTTTCTTCCCAGGTTACGCTCCCTAGCGGTTAACCTGGAAACTTGAATTTAATTTCCAGCAATTTCTTTTGTCCACTTTTCCTAAAACATGAATAGTTTCTGATATATAGCCGAGAGATCGGCTTATTGGACCACCCGATACATGTACCTGCTGAAAACAGAACTAACAAATTGGATCCTAGGAGCGAACGTATGGTTTTTGTTGGTTACACAATTAATGGATATCGCCTGTGGAATCCAAGAATAAGAAATGTTATTTTTGTTAGAAATGTAGTGTTCGATGGAACAATACTGTGTCATAAGCATACTGAACAAGAAATCAGGGAATTAGTGAACAAAGAAGGCAATTACGAAAATAGTGACAATTCGGATAACAGTGAAGATTAATTTCACTCAGAAAATGGGAGCATCAACGATGACAGAGACCAGGAAAATTGAAATATCCAAGAGAACATGGTAGACCTAGAAGACAGATTGTTAGACCAGAAAGATTCAATGACTATAGAATGAACTTTGGAAATGTTGAGAGTTTAATGACTCCGTTATTGGCTGGAAATATTGACTCTTCCCCTTAGACTTATTCTGATGCAATATCTCTAGGAAATGGTTGGAATGGAGCTATTGAAACTGAAATAAGTGCTTAAGACAAAAATGAAACCTGGAAAATAATTGAATGACCAAAAGATATAATAGTGATTGATTCAAGATGGGTTTTTCAAGAAAAGAGGTCTGATGGAGGTAAAATAATCAAAAAAGCTCGACTTGTGGCGCGTGGCTATCAGCAAGGACGATGTATATCGATGTATACTCACCTGTGGCCAGGATGTTATCAATCAGACTGATTTTATTATTGTGTGTTGAAAACAATCTTTATGAAATGTGCATTTTTGAATGGGAACTTACCTGATCCTGTATTTATGGAAATTTCAGAGGGTGTGAAGGTGAAGCAATAGGTAACTGGTCAAAAAAGTGAGTACATTTGCAAACTTACTAAAGCTCTTTATAGTTGCGCGAAGCACCAAAGTGCTGGTACCAATAACTTCATCAACAATTAGAGCTTTTAAATTTCAAACGGTCTCAATCTGATCCGTGTTTATATTTTAACCAGAACATTTATTTAATTGTGCATGTTGATGACATTATTTTATTTAGTGAATGCAATGAAAAATCGAATGTTCTCAAACAAAAGTTAATGCAGACATTTGAGATGAGAGATTTATCTCCTTAAGATCTAAATAACTTTTCTTTGACATTTTAGGCATGACAATTGAAAAATTAGTGAGTAAAATGTTTTTAAGCCAAAAAGATTCAATTCAAAGGGTATTAGTCAAATTTAATATGGCAGATTGTCAAATGGCAAGCATTCCGGTTTAGCCATAATTAAATTTGAAAAATACAACATGTAATGTACAAGACTCGAACTTACCTTACAGGGAACTCGTTGGTTTTTTAATGTACCGGGTGGCCAACTAAGAACGGCCGTCGGCCATATCTCAGGAGTGTATTATAGTACAGGTTCGGGAAAAAAAAATTTCATAACAAAAGTGGCCTCGAGAAACGCCTTGGAATTATTTTCAAAATTGTAGGTCCAACGCTAGAGGGCGTATTTGACAGTAAACATTTAAAAATGCAAATTTTTTCGAAATTTACCAAATTAAGGAGCATATTGAATATTATAATCAAATTCTACGACAAATTCTGCATATTTTTAATATGACAGGTTTAAGTCTATCTCTTCAAATAAGGGGTGGGGGAGAGTGGGAACCTTGTTACGAAAAAACGCCTGTAATTCCGGTTCTGCTTGACCGTTTTCAATGAACTTGATGTTTGTTGAACAATCGAAAATTCGTAAATATGAAGCAATCTGATTAATACCATAAATACCAGAGGGTGCTGTTTTATTTTTTTTTCAAATATTGTGTTTTCTCGTAAGAATTTTAATTGGAAGCATACAAATTGGAGTTGATCTTTAAAAAGTAGACTAAATAGGTAATAAAACACTGTAAACCACAAGGCGATATCTCTTTCCTATCCTGAGATATCCTGAGAAACAGGTAAATGGCGGGAATTGATCTTCCAACGTCTAGAAGGCTGGTGAAGTGAGTTGTGCTACATTTTTTCAATTATATAAGAATGTTATATTTGTTTTCAAGCGATGTGTTAGTGAATCAAAAGCATAAAATATCAATTAAAACCGATATTTGGAAGTTCATTTATTTGGCAACCGAGGTCTCCAGATCTAACTTGTTTAGATTTTCATTTGTGGGGGCGAGTAAAAGATCTCGTTCATGCCGATAGACCCGCAACAAGAGCTGACATAGTTGGAAGGATACGACAGACAATACGAAGTATTTCAAGGGCAGAAATTGAAGCTGCTTTTTTCTCTACCCGTCAGCGATTGATTTCATGCATTGAAAATGATGGATGATATTTCGAACATCTAGGGCGGCACTAATTACGTACCTAGTTATTTATTAAATGTTTCAATTATTCGATTTCTCACAATATTTTGAAATTCGTTCTCTTTGTTAGGAGCGACAGCATTACATTTCGGTAATCTAGTGGCCACCATAACATTAGTATGATAACAGTTCTAATTACTGCAGACCAATGTAGGATCTTTTCATTCAGGCAAAATTTAATAACTTTGTTAACGCGTACCAGCCTTCTAGACGTTGGAAGAACAATTCCCGCCATTTACCTGTTTCTTATGATATCTCTGGATAAAAAAAAATATCGCCCTGTTGTTTGCAGTGTTGCATTACTAATTCAGACTACTTTTCAAACACCTACTTTAATTTGTATGCTTCAATTTAAAATTGTGACGAGAAAACACAATATTAAAAAAAACAGCGCCCTCTAGCATTTATGTTATCAGTCAAATTGCTTCATATTCACAGATTTTCGATTGTTAAACAAAAGATCTTCCAAACAACATCAAGTTTATTGAAATCGGTCAAGCAGGACCGGAATTACAGGCGTTTTTTCGTAACAAGGTTCCGACTCTCCTCCACCCCTTGAGGAGATAGACTTGAACCTGTCATATTAAAAATATGCAGAATTTGTCGAGGGATGTGATTATCCTCCTTAATTGGGTGAATATTGAAAAATTTTGCATCTTAAGATTTTAACTGTCAAATACCCCCTTTAGCGGTGGACCTACAATTCTGAAAATAACTTCCAGGCGTTTCTCGAGGCCACTTTTGATATAAATTTTTTTTTCCGAACCTGTGCTCTAATCCACTCCTGAGATATGGCCGACGACCGTTCTTAGGTGGCCACCCGGTACATTATGCTAGGTACAAGACC
>CAJUYH010004253.1:28134-52179 GCA_910591685.1 Galerucella tenella | reverse complement strand
TTTTTGTAAGAATTCTTGATATTCATAGTGCTTCGACCAAAAATTACTAGCAGTTCTTTTCATTTATAGTTTTGTACATATTAGTGTATCTGAGGACAAGAAGCGTACACAAACCTGCTTTCTTCAGCAGTTTCTCTATTTCTCTCCATTTTTGAGTTTACTTAGAATAGTTTCAATGTTACTCTCAGATGTTTCTATTAATTATTTTGGAGCATTCAATAAAGTTACATAATCTGTTATTTAGTTTACAACAGTGATTTTACGCGTCCTTTAAAATTTAATCGAAAATACCAAAGTAACAGTAATCTTGTCACAAATCTGAAGCTCGGGTAAAGACGTAATGCTCAAAGCAAAACCTGAAACCATATCACGAGTCTGACATTTTGCATTGAAAAGGTTATAGGAATAAATTCGAAAATATCGTATTGTAAGATAATGTATTACAACACAGATATCAGAATAAAAACACCAAAGTTTAATTGTATTTTACGAGGTATGTGGGAAAAATTTGTACATATCGAACATTTTAAAAGAGACAGGCGAATTAAAACTATGGTAGCCTCGTCTTGCTTGCATGCTAAATTTATAGCGCCAATATAGATAAAAATATATGTTAAGACGTAGTTAAAAAATATTTTGGAATAATTTAAACTTATATTTTGCATTTAAAACGGCATATAATTATTTGTCATAGTATTCATATACAGGGTTTCCCAAGGTTTCTTTTACATGCTGTAACTCAGGAAGTAACGAATAGATTTATTTGAAAATTGGGAAATCTTTTTGGGAACTACAGTAATTCAATCCGAGGTATACAGGGTATCAGTGACGTCATCATAGGAGCAGGGATGTCATCGCAATGAAAAAAAATCAATGGAAGGTTGATCAAACTTAGCTCAAATGAAAGAAATTTTAATTCCAAATTTAACAGTGTTTAACAGTGAGGGTACTCAAGTGGATAATTGCACCAAATTCTCAGTTTAATGTTTATTGGCAACAATAACCAGAACATTTCGACTGTACAGTGATTTTATCAAAGATGTTCAAAATTGCCTCCGTCTGCAACAACACAAGCATCGAACCCTCTAAGTCATTCACGTGTACATGCCGCATGTATCATCTATTGCGTAAGGTTATTACAATCTTGCAAATAAACAATAAATTGAAAATTTGGTATGATTACCCACTTGAGTACCCTCAGTGTGATACACTGTTGAATTTGAAATAAAAAGCTATTTCATTTGAGCTAAGTTTGATTCCATTGATTATTTTTCATCGCGATGACGTCCCTGCTTCTATGATGTTGTCACAGATACCCTGTTAACCTCGGATGGAACTATAAGTTTTGGCGAATGCGTCTTCTAGAAGGTTCCTTACAAAGCAATACAATGGTTTATTCCCGAATGTTATAGAATTCGTAAATTCAAGAAAGGCCTAGGGTTGCGAAGGACTATATATACGCGGGTCTTCGAGTGAGTCGAGGAGCTGTTCAGTATACAGTGAATCGGTAAACAGTTTCAGTATACAGTGAATGAACAGATAGTGAATATAAATAGTGTTGAAGATAAATTAGGACAATTATTATACCGAGTGTAGATGAATTAGTAGATATTAAGTAGTGTGTATATAAATTAAGTTTGTTATAGTTATAGGAATTAGCCACAGTGAGCATATAATTTTATCCCACGGTAAAAACAGTTCAAATAAATAAGAAAAACATTACATTACCCATTTTTCAAATGGACCCATTCGTTAATTCCTGAGTTACAGCCTGTAAGAACGATGTTGGGACACCCTGTATAATCATCAATTATATGAAATTGAGAGGAGGATGTATTTCCCTTGTGAGGAGAAAGCTGTCAAAAGAAGTGTATGTGGAAATCAAAAACGTGATTAGTATGGGCTTTTTTCGGGCGGACAACATGCATTTCTCTAAAATAGAAAACAAAAGAGTATAGATTTCGTTTCTATCTGCATTTGGTGGATATCAAAAACCTAAAAAGAATGAGCTTCTCTTCTGACTACCCACTCCTATATTTCGAGAATAGAGAAAAAAAGGATCATGGGTTTCTCTTCTAACTGCCCATTTCTATATTTCAAATATGACTGCCTATTGTAGTATTCTAATTAAGGATGTTGAAAGTATGGGTTTCTCTTCTAACCGCCCATTTCTACATCTCGAGAACGAAGAAGGAAAAAGCATGGGGTTTTCATATAGCTACCCATTGTAGTAATTGAAGACGTCAAAAGTATGGGTTTCTCTTCTAGCTGTCTATTTCTATGTTTGGATAATAGAAAAGAACACAGAATGGCTTTCTTTTCTAACTGCCATCTGTAGAAATTGAAACGTGCAACGTATGGAGTGACTATTATAGTCACAATTTTCCGCATTAATAAATTGAGGGTAAAAACGAAAAATTTACTACAGTGGACAGTGTGGTGAAATATCCAAGTCTTTTTTCTTTATTTTGGTGGTGTAATTTTCAAAATCTCTTAAATTGCAAATGGTGCATAAATATTCTGGCAAATAGGTCCGAAATAAAAAATATATAACTCGCTATTGTATGCACCTTTTATTTGAGCCAAAAATTCAACAGCAATCGCTGCATGAAACTTAGTTTAAAATACTCGTAAATCTTTCAGTTACAAATGTCCCACATTTTTTTTCATTCAAACTTCCATTATAGCAACAATTCATGTATAAGAATTTTAACTGCGCATACACTTATGTTAATATGGGTTGCTTTTATTTACGAAATGCAAATTTTGTGTTAAGTTGAAAAATTCCATTCGATTTTAAAAGATCTGAGGTGCATTCCGTCCATCCACAGGTACCAAATACCATTTTGGCTAAAAGAAAAAAATTCACAATCCAATAGATTAACTGAAACATAATTTAGTTTGAATGAATTTATTCAATTTACTACGAAAGAATTATAAACATGAGAGATGCATTATTATCATCAAAAATTTATATACATAGCGGTGAAGTTATAGACAAAGCGGTGTACAAAAGGTAAAATCAATAACATAAAAAAATAAATAAAAAAAGATATTTTCAGTAGTAATACCCCTAGGGTCTTGATAATACCGAGATAATTTTGTCATAGAGAATGTTGAAAGCGTGTTGCTTGATAATAGCCCAAGGCCGCAGGCCGAGGGCTATTATCTTTGAGCAACACGCTTGAAGGATTCTCTACGACAAAATTTTGAGTATTTATCAAGACCCGAGGAGTATTCGATAAGATAATTTTTTACTTTGTAGATATCAAAAAATTGATTGTCAATCTAACGTTTAATAATTTATTAGTTATAATCAAACAAATATTATTAATTTTTAATCAAAACTACAGTTGTGAAAAGTACAATTGGTGAATTAATTGAATCCTAACGATGCAATACCAAATATTCGCGACATTTTTAATCCAGTTGTCAGTTTGACGTTTAATTAATTTTTAATAAAAAATAAACATCAAACTGAAAACACCACATGTAGGGTATTATCGCTGTAATACAGCGGTGATTGGATGAAATTTGACACATGACTTGAAATTAGTAATTTGATTGGTTAATATATTCAGTAAAAAATTATCACTGAAATCCATGAAAAGGTGATCAAATAGGCTAAATAGAGGGTGTCATAACTATTGGGAAATAGGCTGAGGGCCGATTGTTTCGGCCAAAATATGGCGATAGGATTGCTGTGAAAAAAGACAAAGGACGTTAAAGTTTAATTTTTTTCCGTTCCATGGCTAATAATGTTATTGTATATTCACCAATTGTTATCAAAGTCAGCTCAGTGGCATAATTTTTTACAGAGACTATTTTTTCATGTACCTACTATTTTACATTTTGTTACAGAGGGGCGTCGTGTGAAGGATTTCTGATGATTTAAATGGACTGGTACCTTTTTTGACCAAGCTTCTTGGTGATTTTAATTAGAAAATATGACATAAACATCATTTTTATGCAATACTGGTATTCTTGCTCAAACACCATATTTTCATCCGTTTCCGAGGAAAACGCAACAGTTCAGAGAATTGGAAGGTGATTTTGAATATTATTTCATTTATGAAGACTGTGCTTTGGACTGTCGGATAATTGTTACTGGTGAATGACATTTCTCATTAGTGAATAATCCCATCTTTTTTTGTGTCACCTTTAACTCTTTCGAGATACTTAAGATTCCTATGTCCTGAATTTGACTCTTGGCGTTGGGAGAGCACTCATGATTCACATCCAAATGTAAAGGTTGGTCTGAATATGGCTTTATGAACATTCATTCACGTTTTCCCAAATACTCTCTTTTCTGTTGATAAATGACCTTTTCATGGTATATAGTGTACAGGAGAAGCACGATATCAACATTTTGGATTTAATTGAGTTATAAAACAGTTTTATTATGGTTAATAAAAACATACTGGTTTTAAGTTTACCTTGTAAATATACTACCAGCAATTGAAAATTGTTAAGCATTTAATAATGGTTACAATGTGTCTTTTGAGAATAGGTATATAATCATACTCAGTCTTGGAATAGTATTTGCCTTATAGTGGTTTTAAAATCACGGAAAGTCAAAACACAAATAAAGGCGCAGTCGCATGGTTATATCTACACGTTTAAAGCGTTGAAAGTTCAAACAGGATCGTTCAATTGAAGTTTTGATCTGTTGTTCAGGACTGATCCAGTCTGATAGAACGTTTCTAAGACCGTGAGCGAAGTTCAATCTTAAACCGATGTTGAACTCAGTTGGTATACAAGACAATTAATATATCAGAATTGGGCAGTAGTAGATAATTATAATTTTGGGGCTGTAAATTAAAGCAAATGTTGCATCTTTTCTTGTTATTGTGTTACCCAATGAGGTATTTGTTTTTGGTCACGTGACGTCGCATTCAAAATTACTAATGGGACAACCTTTATATTTGTGCCTTTCTGTGTTCCTCCTGATAGAACAATTCCAACTAACTAGCACACTTGGGGTCTTAAGTGATTAATTCAAGAGCTACAGGTACTTAAAGGATTGTAAGTTAAAAAATTCATAATTGAATCGCCTGTAATTTTCGGCAATCTTACATTCGTACGTAATGATCAAGACATACCAATAAAAGTTTAAAATAACAGAGAATTTAATGTAAAGAAATGACGTTCCGGGATTGACCATACAAAATTGTACAAATTTCACCACCAACTATAATTTTAAATAAAACTATTCAACAGCTTAGAGGATACTTCAGTGTTATTTTGGTTTTACTAGCCATAGTTACTTCACTTGTATTCTTTAAATTTGTGCAGTTGTAGGCAAAGTTTAGTGTGCAACATGTGGGGAAAGTACTTTTCTCACTCGTTACACAAACTACTATTATTCACAATTATATAGTTTGATAATTTAAACGATTGCACGAAAAGTGTGTATGCCATGGCCTCGAAACTTTTTAACGACCTTAAGATTATCTGTACTGTTCTTTTGGTACTTTAAAAGGGTATTTCTCGCGGCCTAGGCTTACAAATAACTATTTTGCCTAGGACACCTATACTAGGACTTAACAGTTGACAGTTTTTCTCGTCTAATTGCTAGGCAACGGTTTCTCATTAAACAACGCAAATGACCCAATAAAATACAAACCTCTTGTGTTACTATAAGTGACAAATAAAAGATCAGAAATATATCATAAAAAGCACAAATAAATAAAAGATTAATTAAATATATTGAATTACAATTTTCGGATCGTTCTGTATATATTAACTATTTCACATTACTTGTGAAATTTTTTTCAAAAAAGATCAGAACAATCAGTGGCTGAATATAAACGATGAACTTGACAGAGTTATGTTGAGAAAATATTCTAATCAACCAACAAATTGGTAACCTTTAGAAAAAAAAAAGATTCCTTCGTTTAGCATTTATGCCGTTACATAAGAATATTTATAAATTCAAATTTACCTCCGCATCTTAAAATGTATGACTATCTCTACCGCCCAAACAGAATTTTCATTTGGATTTAACCGAAAGATTTATGATCGTAGTCGACAAGCTATGACAAATGACCTACTCGACAGCCAAGGACCATCCCATTGCCCAGTGAAAATTAACTTTTAAATTTCGAATCGAAAAAGCCACCCGTCCGTATTTATTCTCAAGGCGACACCTGGCGGGGACTTGAGGTGATTATAAAAAAACGTTACGTCAATCGTTAAGCTGATTACGAAGAACATGCACTGGCCGACTGAAAACAAATGAGATGTGATATACGGTGGGTTTGTTATTTATTGAAAACAACTAAATATTTTTGAAACGTCTTAATTTTTTTTAAATCCAAGTTTGTACGAAACACAGCGGACAATGTTTATTTGAGTTGTTGCCAAGCATTAAATATAAAGGAATAACACATGCAATTTGTCAAAATGATAATAATGACGAAATTTCATTTAGATAAATGTGCATCTAAACACACGCTCAAATGTTATGGATATAGAAAATGATATCGCAAATTCAAAGTTTAATAACTTTTAAGTACGGTGCTTATTTTCATGTCTAGTTTATTGACAAGTATGATGAGAATGGCATTCGGAGATTTGTGGATCGAAGGAGAGAATAAAAATTTTCAAAACACACTTATCAACCACTTTTTCCATGAGGTAATTAAAATTCTTGAGTTTAAATTAAAAGGAAAATCTGAGGAAGTTGCTAAAAAGTGGCTGAAAAGTGGCAGAGACAATAAAAAACTTGAAAGCTCTCATGAAATTTTTGAGATCAAAAGTGGTGGAAAATGAGTGAATAGAATGAGAAACAGAAGTATAGAAGAGAGAAAAGAACCTGTAACTGGATTAACTCACCATCAGTGATTGTACTTCGAGAAATATTAGTTCAATCAACAAGATCATAAAATTCTTGATAAAGCTCCTAAGAATGTAAGCAATTGGTCATTGATTCAGAGTATCAAAGTGAGTATGTATTAGAATATGAAAATTGCAATTGTTATAAACAAATTAAGATGAAAGAAAGTTTTGGTTAACAACTCAAAAACTATGAATATTTAAGGAGTATTGGAAAAAGAGCCTTCAAGGAAGGGAAATTAACCATAAAAAGGGTTGGATTCCTGAAACTCTATCTCACTGCCGAAAATAGGTCTCCGCCATTAATAATGTTTAGCTTGAACCTCGTCAAAAGCAAACAGGTCACATTAAATAATTTTTTCAAGGTACTACCACTTCTTTGTTTCTTGTAAACTGGAAAAAAATTCCAATATTTGTCTTGGAAGTTGGAAAAATGTCATTGTTAACAATAATTTTTTCAAGTCACAAAGTCACAAAGTAATCGCTGGCAATGAAAAAGCTGACGAACTCGCTGGCAATGAAAAAGCTGATGAACTCGCAATAGCAGGATCGTCAACTCTAATGAACGGACCCGAACCAGCTGTGGGCATTCCCAGATGCTCCACTAGGTCATGGTTAAAAGGGTGGTTGAAAGAACAACACAATAAACACTGGAAGAATACGCCCAGGCAAATACATGGGAGAAAATTCATAAGAGAACCATCAGAAAAAGTAGCGCAAGAACTGCTCTCGATGAGCAGGAGCAAACTACGCACCATAACAGGGCTACTTGCGGGACACTTTTCCACAAAGGAACACCTGAACAAATTAGGAGACCTTACATGCAGACGATGCAGAAAGGATACCGAAACAGATCTGCATATACTATGCAACTGTGAGACGCTGGACCTCAGGATGCAGAAACTGTATGGTAGACCCCAAATGACTCCAGAAGACTTCTACAACCAACCAGCAAAGAGCTTGTATGAGCTAATACAGCCAGGAGGCTGAGGTGGTCCGGCGAAGGGACGGCTTAAAAAAAACGACTGATTTGCCATTTTTTGTTACCTCTATTACTTATTATGTATGTATGCGACACCGCAGAAGAGGACAATTACTGAATATCATTTAATGCTGAAGAGTGTTTTCCGGGAAAATTTTGAGCTTCCAAAAATCATTTTTATTTGAAATAATTTTTAGGGTGTACCTACATACACAATTTATAATAAAATGTTCCCATTATTTCTTAATGAAAGAAAAATAATTATTTTTGTGGTAGATATCATCAATTCGAGGTGTTAAGTTCACTCGAAGGTCAATGGTTTTGACCGGATTATTACCTTGACTGGAAAGTTGTTGGTAGGAAATAGCACGCTTCATTATCGTCGCCGGTTATATAAGTTTGGGTCAATGAGATTGTGGAAGGTCAATATTAGTTCACATATCATCAACTTTATTATTATTATTATTATTGTTATTTCATTTTCAATAGGATAATTATTGAAAAGTTGAAGCATCGGTCTTGTGGTTGTGTGATGATAGCTACTGGTAAATAAACGTTTCAGAATAAAAAACTCATCTTATAATGACATGGAATCTTTTTACAAATTTTCAATTAATCAAATGACGTCTTGTAGGTAGTTGACGATTTTTCATTATTTCCTCACGTTTTTAGTATTTTTGTTCTTATTTTTTGCAGACGTATTCTTAAACCGTGATGGATCAATTAATTTTGTATATATATTGAAAATTCTTATACCTGCAGATAGCTGGGAGAAGTGGCTTTCTTTTCATCAGAAAATATACTGATTGTTGCATTTGAAAGATCAAACAACCACATGGATCAGTACAAGTGCAAGGCGGAACGTGGTGCGGCTAGAATGGATACCAGCCCACTCTGGTTTTGAAGGCAACGAGATGCACTGGCTGCGGAAGGGGCGGCAGCTCCTTTCTGCGGCCCGGGCCCGACCCTGGGCCTAACAAAACAAAGAATACGCAAGGAGACGAAGGAGTGGCTGAGGAATCAGCACCTCGCTCATTGGAATGCTCTGCAGGGTCCTAGACAATCCAAACTTCTACTGAAGGGATGGACTGATGGACACGCCAGGGCAGCCACTGAACTACCAAGGAGTAGGCTAAGGAAGATAGCAGGACTCCTAACAGGGCACTGCTGTATGAGGAAGCACCTCTATAATCTAGGAGTAGAGGAAAGTTCCTTATGTAGGGGTTGCGGCATGACTGATGAAACGTCAGTTCATGTTCTCTTAGAGTGTCGACACTGGGCTGTATTACGCAGGCGAATCTTCGGAGTCACTGTCATGGCTCCTGGAGACACAAGCAGGCATCCACTGAAAAAGGTTGCGGCCTTTATTGAAGGGCTCGGCTTCATGGATGACTAGGTAGCAGGATTGGCACAATGGGCCCGCCAGTGGCCTCAGTGTCGGAACCTTGGCTTGAGTTGTCCAGGACAAGGCTCGCCTGCACATTTAGTAGTAGTAGTAGTAGTGGATCAGTACCTAGACACATGTGTCGAAAAATATTCTTTTCTGACAAAGACAACTATCAACAACATTCTTCTGGCCAAAGTAAGCAATCAAATAACATCCTTTGAGGCGAAGATAGCTGTCGAAAAATAGTTTTTTGCTGTCAAAAAATATTCTTCAAGTCAAAGACAGATGTCTAAAAATATTCTTTGTGCGCAAGATAACTGTGAAAAATACAGCGTTCAAATAGATAGGAGAGGTGAGAGAGTGTCACTTTTTCTTCCACAGGACGTAGTTTCATTCGAGGGAGGAAAAACCACTCTACTTCTGTGTAATACATACAATTTCCTACCCGCTTATTAAATATTTTTCTGTATTATTATTTATTGTCCTCTACACATCGTTTATATTGAATATATTGTTTTTCATGAATTTTTGTGGTAATATTGGTAATACTTAAAGTCTAACATTAAAATAACGTCTTCTGTATGTTCCTCTTTAATATATTGGGAAATTAAACCACAATATAGTTGTATTTATATTTCAATGTTTCGGTAGCGTACTAGCTATCGTTATCAAGAACTATTAAGTTTTTAAAATTTTTAGTTCCTAGCTGACACTACGAAAAAATTCGACAATTTTAAATCATAATTGATTTTAAACAAGTGTTATAACTATTACAGAAACAATTTGAATGTAATAGATTTACAAGTTTCTACATTTAAAACATAGTTAAAATAAGAAAGACGAAATGGTATATTGTCTTACAATGGCATAAAATGAACTTTAGCAGCCTGAGATTATTAGATGCGCGAACGAGCGTATCAAAACTTTCAAAAATATTTTCCTTCTCGAAGACAGCTGTCAAAATATGTTGTTTGTTACAAAGACACCCACAAAAAACATTACTTTAGTCAAAGCTGGCAATCAAATAACATTCTTCGAGGTAAATACAGCTGTTGAAAAACAACAGCGTACAAAAAATATTCTTTTATCTAATAACAACTGTCAGAGGGCATTATTTGACGCAAAGACACCTACTGAAAACATTCTTTTATTAGAATACAAATGTCAAAAAATACTCTTTTAGCAAAATACAATTGTCAAAAAACACTCTTTTAGCATTCAATTAACACTCGAATATATATTATAACTAATAAAATTGATAAATTCATACTTCTTACTTCAAGTACCTGTCAAATATTTCATAAACTTTTAAACGTATAATTATTATTATACTCTCAATGTACTTTTTCTTATTCTACAATTAGAAAGGCCTTAGCTAGCAGGGCCATCCGGCCAGTATATGCAAAATATTCAGAACGTGGCACAACAATTAAGCACAAAAACATAAAAAAATTAATACGGTAACATCGCAATCACACTAATTAATTATTTAAACTATTGAGAACTTAACAAAACAGCGATTTATTAGATTGTAAAAGATTTTCAGAAGACAAAAACACTCCCTAGCCAGGTTGCTCTATGATTTCACTGTCACTGTCAAAACAATTATGTTTGTGGTATCGGTTGTTACGGGCAACGAGCGTTTTGCAAGTTTTTACGCTCGGCGAGCGTAAAGTGACTCTCCTCAAGAAACGTCAACTTTTCGTTGTGATTGTAGAAAAAAAATATTATATGCTACTTAGAACACATTCTTCCATAAAAAAACTTTATTTAATTCAAAATAATTTCAACAGCATTTATATATTTTTTTGTGGTTTTTGAATTCAATTCTCACCCCATGTAGAGTGCATATATTCGTTAAATGATATTTAATTAAATTTATAAACTATTCCAAGATCGTTTCAATTTTTAAAATATCATTGCCCAATAAGGAAAAGTACAAGCGGGGATGTTCCAATATTCCTCCTAAAGATGGGTTTTTCGTGTAGCTGAATTCCATTCGGTAGGGTTATTAATTGGGCAATAATGCGCCACGTCATGATGGCCGCTGTTTTATTACGCCACGGCCTGCTAGACGCATTTGCGGTTTGTCTGAGCTGAGTACAATGTTCATTTATCAATCGGAGCGAGGAGTAGCAAGATCGGGTGGGCTTGGAAGCAAGGACGTACATAGAAAGTAAAAAGGGTTCAACTATAAAAGAAGAAGAAATTTAAAATTTTCCAAAACTTCTTGGAGTAGATAGACCGGTAGCCAATGACATGTGTGGGATTTATTATTTTAAATGACAGCTGTCTTCACCATCAAGTTTAAGGTGGAAAACAAGTATTAATATTGCCCAAGACCCAAACTCGCTAATCGACGCTACAGGGGACATTGCAAATCATATTTGGAAAATTATTAACATCTACTAGACAGCAAAATCTATGGCATACATTAGTTAATTGTTTTGATATCGCAGAATAATAATTATTTCACCGCTTTATAAATTTTAAAAACTATTTTCCAAAGACAGTGACCGTTCAACTAAGAAGAAACAACTACCTCCCGGGACTGTCAGTGGGACATAAGAAGAAGACGTAAGACACATTGGCGCTACGAAAGGTACGTCTGCATTCCATTTTGAAAGGACTAATTTCTCCTTTCTTCATTAAGGAAGAAGCCACTAGTAGTAGTAGTAGGCTTTGACTAATATTGATGTTCAAATATTGTTATGTGCAGCTTCTTCGGCGCACACGACTGTAATCTCTAGACACTAGTGGCTTCTTCCTTAATGAAACGGAGTCTACCGGTCTATATATCTGTCTCTCCATCTAATATAAAGTTTTAGAGATACTTTTTTGACGTTTCTCGAAACCAATCGAAGCTTTCAATTCCAGTTATTCATATACGTTCTAGCCAATCAAAACATTATTGAAGTGAGATTTAGATTTTGGTATTTGGGGTTCTATTGGAAATTAGGTATTCTCCAAACCAACACACACTAATAGATATTTGAATTTTGACTCTAATCATTCTATAACCGTTAAAAAAGGGATAGTAAAATCTTTATACGATAGGGCCAGAATCATTTGTTCTAGTGATGATCAATTTACAAAGGAGACAACTTTTTTAAAAGATGTTTTAAATAACAATAATTACCCTGCAGAATTTGTAAATAGGGAGATTAAGCATATAGAGAGGGGCTCATTGTTAATACCCCATAACAATAATATTAATAATTCAGCTAACATAATTTTTAGGAACTTAACAATACCGTATGTTAAGGGTTTGTCAGAAAGAATTAAAAAAATTGGTAACCAATTCAATATTACAACTAGTTTTAAATCGAATAATACATTGAGATCAATAATAACAAAAACGAAACCAAAGAATGGAGAACAATCTTCAAAGAACTGCATATATCAAATATCATGTGAATGCGACAAATTTTATTTAGGTGAAACATCTAGACCATCGAAAGTACGAATAAACGAACACAAAAAATATATCAAAGATAGGGAATTCTTTAAGTCAGCTATTTGCAAACATGCTTGGGAAGAGGGTCATCAAATTCAATGGGATTCATCAAAAATAATATTAAAAGAACCCAATAATAAAAGACGGAAAATCAAAAAAAGTGCTTTAATACAACTAAATGCAGATAAATGTGTAGCTAGTATTTCAGCCGAATGTAGTCAAATTTGGTTACCAATGTTAGAAAGAGAAATTTCTAATAATCAATTATTTGCGTTATCAGGATAGCATCATAAGTTTTTATCCAGGTTTTCTTATGATTTATAATTTGAATAGTTGTTAATCGATACACATTTCAATACACAAAATCACAAAACTGAGTATACATATTTCAAAAACTTAAATATTCATACACAAAAAAACTATCAAGAAACGCGTTTTATTAACAACATTTCCAATATAAGCAAAAAAACGCGCTATCCCAATAAAAACCGTTCCTGGAACGTGCACTTCACTGGATTCCATTTCTAGTAGACTATCATATCGTTGGAATGTCATAAAATGAAATATTCCATTTCACATTTTGCCAGAGATATGATCTACTATGAATGGACCTTAAAAAAAATTTGATAACAAAATTTTGCAGTCTTAAACTTCAAAATAATTTTTGATTGTCTAGTTGTCAAATTTTTTCTGTTGTGTCAGTTAGGGATGAAAAATTAATTTATACTTATTTTTTCTTGACAACGGTAGCTGGAACGCTACCGAAACGTTGAAATAAAGAATTTAAAAATATTGTGGTTTAATTTCCCAAGAAATTAAAAAAAGGAAGAAATATAAGATGCAGAAAGTCTCAGTTGCTTTTAAAATTGTCAAACACTCGACCATATTTCCAGAATTACAAGACTATCTTAAGATTACAAGATTATCTTAATAAAAAGGATTCATAAACATTTAGAAGTAGATGGTGCTAATTTTGAACACTTGTCATGAAAACTTTATTTGTTAAATATTACATTTAGATATCTGGGTTATCTAATAAAATCAATACACACAAACCTCAAAATATTGAAAAATATAATATGGAGTTTTCCAAATACTTTTTGTGAATTCCTCAAAATTTATGTGACAGCCCTTTTGAACGTTATTATATTTTCTGCTCGTAAGTGTGTATTCAGTTACCATCGTCGTCGTGGGACGTCAACAAAAATGAAAATCAACTCAACTTTATACTGCTAACTACTCCACACCCACTCATCAATGAAATACACACTTCAAGCAGTACATTCTGTCTCTCCGCACAACTTGCGACAAAAGAATGCGCTTAGCATTGAAGAAATGCCGTCTAACGTACAGCTTTTTCAACAAACATAAATCAATAACAAGCCTTACAGGGCGAATACTTATTTAGTCTTGTAGAATAAGAACGTAAAATACTGTTTTGGTATCTGCATTTTTAGGAAATTGCAATTCGTACATTTCTCAAATTTTATTCCATCAACAGTTGGAGCAACTGGAGAAACTACGTAAATATCAACATTTTGTGTCTATGCGATAGAATCGTTTACAAATTATTTGCATTTAAATGGGAATGTTTAAAATACCTTATTTTATTTTATTGCTTAATTTGCACGATTCAACGCTACTTCACTAATTTGATTATAAAATTAATCAGCTTCACACCCAGTTTTGGTTATACCAGGTTTGGTTTATACCAGAAATTTATTCTGTATCTCGCACTTAGCTGAAGAAGCCGAATAGTTTACCAAAATTAGCAGCTGCTATCTGAAGCCCATCTTAGCTCATTTAAGCAAACCTGGAGGTTCATTTTAAGGTATTGCCACCTATCAAGGGCCTCTTCTATAAATAGTACCAGATAAGTAGTTAAGAACTGACAGTGATTTTTTTGTTTCGCCATTTTTCCTCTTGTAGATTTAAGAGTTATTTATGATACAACTGTGTGAAGCTATACTCTTGCGCACGAGTTGCGAAAATGCAAGGCACGAGCGTAGCGAGTGCCTTTTTCGCAACAAATGCGCAAAAGTACTTCACGCACAAGTGTCATACAAAACTTCATCTGCGACCACATAAAGAAAAAATAAAAAAAGTGCTCTGAAGGGGTTAAAAATGTTACAAATATATACACATCGACTTCTAGTTTCAGGTAGTGAGCAATCCGAAAAAATGCATTTTCTCGAGGTTCTTCCGTTTAATATAAGTGTAATTGAAATTTTAAATATAGCAGAAAATACTTTTCACTATGTCTGACACTTCTGTCAAATTTACTGACAGCACAAAAGTTTATACAACAAACGACTAAACTCAAAGCAACTAGATACTAATTACGTAGCTAAAGAAGAGTGTTAAAATGAAAACCCCATTTAAAAAGCATTGATCATTTACGCACGCTTCTGAGTGTTACAATGAAAGTTCCATATAAAAAGCGTTGTTCATTTACGCACGCTTTTTAAGCGTATGTATGTATGTATGATTTCACACATTTTGTTCGGTTCATAAATGCCTAATTTTAAAGGTGGTCGTGAATAAATTGATATTAACACTAATAATACCCTCTAATACTAACAAAACACAGTCAATGTAATTTTTTTTGTAGCATCATCACTACCGATTGTCATTAGTCTTAGTAACCATTGAGACTGTTTTTTTTCTTCGACTATCTACCTGCAGTGATCAAGTGAACTTGGAAAATTAACGCTACTACCCCAAGTCTTTGTAGGTCTTTTCGAAGTTTTTAAGAAAACTTTGTGGCGCCCATTGTCTTTTCTTACAAAGTATTAGTATTACATTAGCTCAACACCATGTTATCCGATTAGACTATTCTCTGCAATTCACTCCATGTTCATAATGAACTCACGGTAATGAAGTCAACCCTGAGAAGTCATGATTTTTTTTTCACTCCACTTAAAAAAACTAATAGTGGTTGCATATTTTGGAGCACTATACTACACTACATTTTGAAAAAAAGATGTAGCATATTGTCCTTTTAGTTCAGAAATTTCGCTGAATGCTACTTTACAGCATGCTGTGCGAAAAAGGTGAAAACTTTCTAAGGTTTTCAATCATTGCATTTGATAATTAGTCCTCACCTATTAATAATTACACTACGGGAGGTGAATAATAAACATGTTGGTTGGTATTTAATCATTCTTTGTACAATTGAGTTATTTTTTCAATTTTCCGTTAGCTTGTGGAGAAAATTTGCCCCTATCACCATGTTTGCCAAACATCAATTGTGTTTGAAGCTCATCTACTGTTTTTCCAGGTCCATAAGCAAAAAAAACACAAAAAGACAGCTTTTGTACTGTTTGAGGATGTACCGATCAGCGAACTTAACGATTTTTTCTGTCGACCGTGCGTTATTGTTATTGAGCTAAATTAATGTACAAAAAATCATCAATAAATGACCCCCTCTTAATAAACGATATTAAATTGATGAACGATTTTGGTATAGGCAACCAAATGTACAATAATATTAACAAAAAAATGCGTAAATCTGAATTCCAGTATATAATAGGTACTTCTGGTTTTCAACTTACCCATCGTTTTAATTATATGATTCTACTGAACTACTCGTATAATAATCCTAAAGTGTTGAAACATCCAAACATTTGGACCGCCATTTCAATGTCATTTATTATTAACATCACTCACCTATGAAACAAATAAATATTCTTAGTTTTTAAAAATTAAAAAAAAAGGTAGAACGTGTCGCGGGACACACGGTAGGAACTTTAGTTCCTTTTAAGCAAAAATTATGTAATACATTTGACGGTATAGATAAACAATTTGC
Organism: Galerucella tenella; assembly: GCA_910591685.1. Lineage (NCBI taxonomy): Eukaryota > Metazoa > Arthropoda > Insecta > Coleoptera > Chrysomelidae > Galerucella > Galerucella tenella. The sequence goes on along the minus strand of CAJUYH010004253.1, from coordinate 35,708 downwards.
ATATGCCTCGGTGGCCGAGTAGTAAGCAAACCAGACTCTCACGCGGTAGACCCGGTTTCGATTCCCCGTGAAGAAGTTTTTTTTATTGTTAATTTCATTTTTCAATAATTATTCTGCTTGATATTAATAACGACAACAGGTAGACGTTTGAAATATTCAGCAGAATATTCATTATTACAGATAATGGTACGGTACCCTTCATGAGGGAGTCCGACTGGTAACATCTACCTATAACAGCATCGTATATTTAAAAAGGGAAACCATAGCATTATACAAATTGGACATTCGTTTACCACAAAATTAGTGGAAACATAAAATTGAATTGTTAAATTTTTAATTTGAAGTTATATTACAGTTTATAAAAATTTTTATTTTCTAGATTTTTCTTAAGTGGGTCGTAGGAAAAATATGCTGCTCGACTCGTGTGGATTGTCCATATCGCACTTGAAAGATTGAGCACTCCGCCTACGGCGTTGTGCTCAAACTTCGTCCTCGTGCGTCCTCGTGCGTAAAGAACTAAAGTTCCAAAAACGATTCAAGTTGTAAAGTCGACGGAAAAGTTTTGTAACTTACACGAGTAATAAAACAATCTCAATTATTAACTACCTTGATTGTTAATATTGTTAATTGCGCTTATTAATTCTCTTGTTGGTTATACAGTGTGTTTTCAAATGACACTAAGAACGTTTGCATGTAGATACCTCTCGTGAAATTGGACAAAATGGTATAAATATCAAGGGATCCAGCACATTCACTTTTCGACATACAGGGTGCTAATGTTTTAATTCCATAACTTCAAAATGGAGAGATAAATTGATTTGACATTTGCAGGTTGTTTTGAAATGTGAAAAGGTATATTTTGATGAAAAAATATTTCTCGATTTTTGATCCAAATAGAAAGAATCCATGCAGCTACAGCAATTGCCAGTCTTTCCGAAGTATGCGATTCTCGACGAGAAAACGTTGCAAATTATGTATAAATGTGAATAGACATAATTTTGATCATCTCTTGTAATTTGTTGGCTGCTTAATTCCTTTATTAATGAAATCACAAGCTTGGACAAATATTTTCAACAAACTTCTCCGAATGTTTAAGATGCATTGCTGTTTAATAAATCAGTTCCTGTTACATATTCCAGCCTTAAGTACTTGGTAGTACTTGGTAGTTATTGAAAAAATTACAAGAAATTTTTTTTAAAATTCATTATTTAAAAGTGATCTTGCATCAGACTTCATGAAATCATTAAATATCTTGAAAACTACAAATTGTTTGTAGAGGTTATTGCTTCAAAAGTCAGTGGCGTAAAAAATGGAGGGGAAAGGTAAGGATATTCTTCCAAATGTACACCACTGGATCGAAAATTGGAAAATATTTTTCTGTCAAAATAGGCCCTTTTACATTTAAAAACAACCTGCCAAATGTCAAATCAATTTATCTCTCCATTTTGAAGTTATCGAATTAAAAAATTTAATTTTTCAAAACTCTAACACCCTGTATTTCGAAAACTAAATGTGCTGGACCCTTTAATCCTTATATCATTTTGTCCAATTTTACGAGGGGAATCTACATGCAAACGTTGTAAGTGTCATTTAAAAACACCCTGTGTAATCGTCGACTGTACAGCTTCTTCACTTTTATAATCCTAAAAACTGTGGCATTTTTCAAGTTACCATCAAATTATTGTGAGTTATTCCGTCAATTTCAAATACAACATCTGGTTGTTGATTCCAATACTCTATGTACTTTTTGAAACAAACTATAATTAATTTTCGCTTTTCTCTCGTTTATAAATAGCCAGTTCATTACATAGTACAACTTTAAGGCGTTTTGTATTCCGTTTTTAATTTCAATATCTTGTCTGAATATTTCCACCTGTTCAATAGTTCTTCCATCTATTTCTCTACTTATATGCAATACCTTTCTAGTTTCATTCAAGTTTTTCTTTTTTTTATTCAATAATAATACTAACTTTAAATATTCAATAGATTTCCACTGAAACTGTTTGTAGGTTATAATTTACCAACATTCACTTTTTCTTTTTTGGCTACAAAGCCGTATCCTCCACTCTGCGAGAAAGTAAATAAAAAATCATTGTCGGAATTTCAATTTATTTCATTTCCATAAGGAAAACAAACGAGCAAAGTTCACGCTAAACGCGTTAAATCGGATTGAATTTCTCATCAAATAAACTGATTGGTGTGACGTCTTATTTTACAGAAGGTATCAAAAGAGTCAGCCCCCTATGGAGCGTTTAAAAACTGGTTCGTATCACATTCTTCGCAGGCTGTATGTTATGGCAATTTTTATATAACCACGCTGTGAAAATTGTTTTTTTATTTATTTAGAAAATGCGCCGAGTACCTACATTGGCGATTATGCTACACGATATCAACTTAAGAGCACATCAAATATTACAAAGTGAAATAACGTGAAGTAATTTTAAAAGCAAGTCCAATTACTAGATCGCTCCAATACATCTTTTTCTAGAAGATTGTGAATGTTTATAATGCTAACATTTTTGTTTTTAGTTACTTGTGAAATCACTTCATGCTTCCAGAAGTTACTTCTGTCATTCTGACGATGATATTTTAGATTTCGAAAAAATTATCAATTTTAAATTTTCATGCATTTTTAGTGGAGTTAATTAGAAACTTTCAGTCCCATATGAAATAAAAAAACCCGGTTGATCAAAGTGTAACTATGTATAAAAATATCAGAAAATAAGAAATAGAAAACTAAGAAAAAACAAGAAAACCCAGGCCCAAACCCGGTTGATCAAAGTGTAACTATGTATGAAAATATCAGAAAGTAACGCTTGTCTGTTTCTTTGGTAACGATCCAAGCACTGCTAAATTCTAATAAAAGAACGGACTTGTTCGGACATATATCAATTGTAGCTAAAGCTTGCACGGATATTTTATAGCAGGGGTGTATTTAGTGCTTTCCTATGAGTGTGGACGCACTTTACAAACATTTAAATGATCACAAAAATATACTGGATATTTTCAAGCTGTCATGTGTAGTTCATTATTCATTTTATATGAGAAAATTTTACCAATTTTTGTAATCATCTTATAATTTCTTACATATCAGGAAGTATATAATATTACGAAGAATTTTCAATTATTGAGTTCATTAATTTATAATTAGAAAGCACTTCTTGTCTTGTCATTATTTTGACATTACGCGGAAGTTTTGTTTAATAATTTTAATAAATGGCGTTAAGGTATTTCACGACAAAATTTTAGCGATCATACTGTCATTGTATCTTCTAAGAATTTTTTTATATACAGGAAACGTATTGAGATAGATAAGTAAATTAATTACAACAATGTGACGAACAAAAAATAAAAAAGGTGTTAACGGAAACAACAAAAGCGAGAAATTATGATCAAACAATTTGAATGCATACAAAATCCTGAAGAAACAAAAATTTGGACCGACTTTCAACAGTTTTTTGTGAATTTCCTAACGGCCCCGACTACTGCCAGGTATAGAACTTCAGGCAGATAAATAACTGATTTAAATTAGCTAAATTAATAGGGTTGTCGGTCAACGTTATGGGGAATGCTAGAGGATGATGCGCCTTCTCTGAATGATTTTTGAATGGTTTATTCAAGGTTTCCAACAGAAAAAAAAGAGTTTAATGAAAAATTAGGATGGAAAAATTGAATTGCAATTTCAATATAAACCATATAATGAATGAAAATGAAAATTATTTATGCAAGCAAAAGCAAATGTTTGAACAGAGTATTTATACAATTATACATTTGCATTAAAAAGGAATTTTTATCATTTTATTCCACTTAATAAACTAATCTACCTGCTGGCGGCGTGGTGAGTTGCTTCATTTAGGGATAAAGTGAAATTGGATAAAACACGTTTTATGCGAACTACAAATACAAAAAATTAACAGGAATAAAAAAGTCCAAAATTTGTATAAGAAACCATCTTATATAAAAAGTACAGCAGACAAAATAGAAGTTACTTGAGAATACTAGAATTTTCAGAATAACATTTTCTTTTATATTAACTGTTGAAAAAATTTGAAAATGTTCAATTTTATGGAATTTGTCGAAAGAATTTGTAATAAATAGCCTGTGAAAAACTCAGTTACTTTAGTCGAGAACATCTGACCGAAAAAATTCCACAATCTAAAAATTTCTACAACCAATTGGGCTATTTTGTCAATTCCGGTTGATATGGAGTTTGGGAAAAATTCTTTTTTTTGAGCAAATCCTTGGTTATTAAAAGGTTGTTCGACAATCGGAATATATCAATAATTTTATGGCTAACTTGAATTTTGAGGACAGCGATCACAATTTTGTCAAAAATGTTGAATTCGAATATTACCAAAAACTACTTCCACATTGGCAATGGAGGTTCTACTAAACCTGCTCTGTTTCAGTAATTCTCGTCACTCTCATTATCTGGCCCTTGCTGAGGTTTGTTATTTTGTTAGTCAGCGTCTCCGAGGGTTTTTTGATCAGCAGTTTAATGTGTTCCTATTTTGGCACGTGTGTTCAGTTTACGACTGATGATTAGTTTGAACTTTGAACCCACCTAGATGTACATCACCTTTACCTTTAGAGATCTGGTAAAAAAATTGATGAACTACAATTGAGATCTGAAGTAGGTGGGAAATTCAAAAAATGAATAGCTTCGTTTCAGACCGTTTCGACAAAATAATGACCTTACATTGTGTAAAATAATTAGGATTAATGCGATTAAATGCAGTGTTAATACTACATTTGAATGTGCAGGTTATGATTTGAGTGTCTTACTCATTCTCCCACATAATTAGTTCAGATTCCATCATTAATTATACCAAAGCTCTTCTGTGGCGTCCAGATGTCGGTATTTGGCCTGGAAAGTTTTTCCAGTAGGCTGCACCTAATTTCTTCTCCCATCTTTGGACTTTTTCCATGATGCGACTTTTTGGGATTTCACAAAAGAGCGTTATACTATTGCACCCATAGCAAAGTTACTTTGTTATGTCAGGGAGTTTCTTTTGGGATTGTTTGCAGCTTTGGACTGTTTTAGACTCATAAATTGTAGACTTCCAAACCTTACTATCAGATGTGATACCTAAATAATGTGGCTGAGCTAAGGCGTTTATTGAGTCACACAATCACGAATATTTCCGATTGGATTGCTGTTGAAATGTTTCGCAGGACTATTGATAGTCTATTAGGACACCTCTCGTAAAAAGAACGTTTAGCACTTAGTACTTCAAAAGGTCCGGTTGAATCGTTGAATTTCAAAGATTTAAACTGGATTAGGCTATGGGCCCACTCCTACTTCGGGGTTTACACCAGCTGTGCGCAATCGTTAATGGCCATGGTACGATTGCGCACAGCTGGTGTAAACCCCGAAGTAGGAGTGGGCCAATTGAGGTTAAGCCTATGGCAGGAAGCGCTCACTGCGCTACCTCTGCTGCAGGCAGCCAATGATGCAATTGAACCCAGGTTTTTGTTTAACAAACCCTACAAAATTCAAATAAAACAGAACACAGAGCCAGATGCTGCAAATGCAATACGCATATATACAGATGGTTCAAAAATGAAAGAAGGCTCAGGATGTGCAGTTTACTCGAGAGCACTAATCCTAAAGATTAAGTGGGGAATAGGAAACAAGCCAAACGTTACACCCATGCTGGGCGACCCTGGGAAGCTTGCGCCGAAGAGATATTTGGCGATGACAAGGAAAAACCTTCGTTTAACAGTAGGATTTTTGACTGGTCACTGTCAACTGAGGAAACACCACCTTACTATGGGGCTAGTAGACACACCTCTATGCAGGATGTGTGAACAGGAAGATGAAACTGTCAGGCATGTCTTATGAGAGTGTCCGGAGTTATCGTCAATAAGAGAGTGTGTGTTCGGTGAGTCTTGGTCTACACCTGCCGATATAAAGGAGATGTCTCTTAGTGACCTGTCCACCTTCCTGAGAAGGACAGGATGGACAATGACCTAGGAGGACAACTCCTCGGGAGAATGTACAATGGGTCACATGTGGCCTAAGTGCTGTGAGCCTACTCACTCACCCTCCCTACTCTACAGATACAGATAGGCTATGGGCATTTTCCAGAGCAGACCCTAATACATGTAGATGTAGTAGGACAGGTCTGACTGTGGAACATCCACGATTCCCTTGCATCGACAATAAACCAAGCATTTAAGGTTTATAGACGAAGCCATGTGCCCAAGCCAGTGCGACTACCTAGCGAATATACAAGGCGATGAAAAGCAACTGGTAGGGAGCTACATGAAAGGTATAGTTTAAATCAGCTTTTGCAGTCCGACGTGAATTAATTGTGGATTGACATGATAAACGGCAGTTTCATTTAAATATTACATTTCCATTGAAGAATTAAAGCATGGAGCAAGATGATACCGTTGTTCGACAATAATTTTTGATGAGATTCATATCAGTTTCTATAATTTATACTCCTTATGATGTGAATCTTGTAATTTGTTATACCAGTCAAAGTATTATATTGAAGTTCTATTGTGAAAGTTTTCGGCAATTTATTTATTTATTTTCCTAATAATTTCAAAATCAATCAAATATTACTGTCGTCGCAAATTTCACTTTGTATGAAGTTTTATCCAAAATCATAAAAAAATTGATTTCCAAGTGTAAGTTTGTAATTAGAAAAGAATTTGATAAATGAATTCATTTAATCACAAATTTTAAATAAACTTTTGATTAATATTTAACCCCAGACGTCCAATTTAACCAGGTTGTTTAGACATGATCTCAACATATCCCTTCTTTTATATTTAAACATACCTTGTATTATTTAGTTTAGTAGTTAAACAGATCAGGTTCATAAATCTTGTCTCGAATATTCTCAAATTATATACCTAGAGTGTAAATTATATGGCGTACTCCGACGATTTTTTTAAGTCTGAACGTCCAGTCCGAAAATAAAAAAAGCCTAATAGCAGTGCCTAACAATATTTTAATAACCTTCGGATATTTTCGAAGAATTGTTACTTCTTACGGTGGGTGCTTCATAAAAGAATACAAAATCACAAGGAACTTTGTTAATAATCGTTGATACTTAAGTTGTAATTATTATTTAAATAGTTTTTTTGTTAACAATGTTACAAGAGCTTTATTTTCTCGATGATTCATTTGAAAGACTCATCGTTCGATTGGTATTCAGTAAAACATATTGTTTTTTATTTATACAGAGTGGCCTGAAAGTCTGGAAATAGACAATTATATCGTAAATTGCTAGTTCTAATTGTACAAAATGGGGTACACCTATTTTGGGATACGGAGATTATAGATTTGATAATTGCAATGTTGCCAGATTTGCCGTTTCTTTCATGTTACTAGTAACGTTGCTTTTTCAAATTCATCACTCTGTATAGTCAGTCATTATTGGAATCTCCTATTCAATACGAGCTTCACCATATGTATAATACTCTGTAGTCTAGAAGGTCTTAAATACATGAAACAGAAGTCTGGCAACGCCTTATTGTCTCCATACATTTTTTAATACAAAATATTTTCAACTATAGTCTATATAGAAAGGACAAGGAGTAATAAATCATTCATT